>JAVDBV010049088.1:0-18714 GCA_032619315.1 Piper longum | reverse complement strand
ACCCCTCGTAGCTCATACACGTGACTGGCGTCGGCTCAGTACACGTGTTCTGAAACATACTCGACTCGAAAATAACGGTCGAACCGACCGGTTCTAAATATGAAACCCTAACTCGAATCGTGGGTTTTACAGTCAGGAACCTTGGGAATTGAATGGCACGCTTACCAATCCATAGCCACCTTCGATGGGCACACGCCCGCTCAGGTAGCTCGGTTGTATATTTTCCCTTATCTCACATCTCATTGAAAAATGCTAATAAAATCATATACGGGCCTGGGAAGATATTTATATTATAGGCTCTAAGGAAACTTGCAGTGAATCTTGTTTTTGAAATCAAACTCGAGGGATCTCATCCTTTAGGGTTATTAATAACGAAAGTAAGATACGTCTAAATAACTTGCATAAAGTGTGGTCCGATAAAATAACCACTTAACACATCCTGTAATTTGGAAATCAAATCAGCAATAGACTATACCGATAAAAATTAAGAAGAGTCCTAACGGACTTGTAGTCCAAGCTGTAAGCGCATCGGCACATCGACGGCAAATCGGACTCCGAAACCTACATTGAAACCCACTATTAAGTAAAATATTAACGTCTTAATATGATGCATGTTCGTGGTAAGCTCTCACATTATCAATACATCTTAATAAAGAAGATATTGTTAAATGAACGTATAACTAAATATTCAGCATGCAAATCGAGGCATAATAAAAAATAATAAATAAATAAATAGATTCATGAATAAATATATAAATAATAAAGACATGAAAATAATAATACTAAAATCATAAAGTAATAATATAATTATGCTATTCAAATACACAGCTAAACATGAGTAAATATTGCATATACTCGTGTTAGTAAATATATAAATAATTAAATAAATAAATACAAAATCAGTCTGTAAATAAATGAATAAATAGTTAATTTTAATTAATCATGAATGATAATAATAATAATAATATCATAGTTATCCATTACATAATATGTAATTAAATACAAATAAATATTAATATACACACAATGAACAAATAGATAAATAAATAAATAAAATTTAGTTAACACGAATAAGATTAATATTAATAAGTAAATATATAAATAATAATAATAAACAATCACACAAGCATTCATCATATATGAGAAATATATAAATAAAAAGAAATAAAAAATAATGATTAAATAAGTAAATAAATAAATAAACAGAGAAATAAAAATACTCATAACATCAAAATATGTTAAATAATGTGAATATTTATCTAAACTAATATAAGGATTCTCGAATTACTGAAATTGGTTGAAAAATAGCTGAAAACGAAAATGTCTAAAAATGGTGAACCAAGTCACCCCGAGTAAGTCGACTCAGTTGAGTCAAGCAACAGTGTTGGCTGGGTTGGAATTGGCTGCTGGGCCAGGTAGCTAGACATGGACATGGGCTCAGGCATGACCACGAGACTGCTAGGCAAGTGAACATAGTCTAGCAAGCGGACACGATGTGGGTTGGTGGACGTGAATGCAAGCAAATAGGTCTAATGGGGCGGTCCGTTCCGGACGCCAAAAAACACCAACTATAGCGCGATGGAGGTTGCTGTCGGTCGGGCCATGCAACGAGGAATATAAAGGTGGCGGCCAAAAGACGGCCGATAAGGGGGTAGAATCGCCTCTGAGTGTGGCGGCTTTACCGGTAGTGATCGCGGCCATAAAGGTTATCATGGGTGGTCTCAAAATGAAATCTCAGAGAAGTAAAGCTTTGTGGTTGTGAGATCAGCCATAGGTGGTTTGTTGGAGCTGGAAAATGGCTCAAACAACAGCAGTGGTGGCGGAAATCAGTTGTAAAAGCGCCATTACTAGCGGTGACTGTGGGAGTGCCGGTGGTCATGAGAGGTATGGATCGATAGCGAGGCAGACTAGTTTGGTAGTTGGGGGAGGGCCAGAGACTCATTGGCGGCGAGCCGAAGCGACAATAGCGCTAGGGGCAAAAATCATCCAAAATCGTGGGAAATCTGTGAAAAGTAACTGGATGAAGCTAAGGCTGACATGGACGGTTCTAATCTTACCAGGTGGTATGATCTGAATATCGAACAACTCGTGGCCTAATGGGGCCCACCTATGGGTATGTGCATTATATATATACGAAAATTTAGATTGAGACTGTATAAAGTCAAAACTAACTCAAGTCTTAAAAGTAACTTTATAGGCAGGAATTAAGACAAAAAGGCTAAATGAGTCTCACGCCCTAAACTCAATCGAGCGAAAATCTATAACTCAATCAAGCTAGGTCCACAGGGGTAATTCAGTGATCCAAAATTTCGAAGATGTATGTAAGTGAGATACCCTAAAAATTCTTATTGGGTAACGCCTGCAATAGCATAGATCTAGGCTTAAAACCTTAGCTAACCCATAAAAATCATCTATATACATCACGTATATACTGTTAACTCATATTTTTTTGTAGCATAACTGAAGCTATCATCTGCATATCAAACACACTTAGTTATAATAACATGCTCATCAGCCATATGAGCTTCATACTTATGGTCTGAAAACTGGTTTGTTTGACTCGAGATTAACCTAAGCCAGTCAAAACTACAACGGGTAAAACCCTAACCTAAAGATGAAATTTACAACTTAAATGGCTGATTTTTAGAAACTATTGGATATATCTAATGGCTAGAAAAATTGATTTTGGTTAAAAGACATAATTAGGACTTTGTATCCTCGCTTGTCACTCTTAATGTAAAATATAACTTATAATAAAAAAATATTTATCATGTAATTTATTTTATTATTTTAATTGAAATATTATCATTATTTTTTATCGAAAACTTCTAATGTAAATTTATCAATTTAATATATATATATATATGTATGTATATATATATATATTTAAAAATATGAAGTTTTATAATTATTATGATTCTCATAAAATTTTATATGTATAAGTAATTATAAAATACATGTCTAATTCTTTTTCAACTTATAGCTGTCAAAAAATTATTTTATTTTTCTAATGTATGTAAAAAATATTTATTTCTTCTTAATTAAGACTCTCATTCTATATAAATAAAGAAAAATAAAGTCATTTTATTTTGACGATGTATTGCTAAATGTGAGTTCTTTTGCCTTTCAAAATGATAAAGTTTATTGACGCATTAGAGTGAGAACGGGTAATGTGCGCGTCTTAAAGGGACGTATGAGGGAACGCACTCGATGATGATTGTTGATGATCGATCATCGACAGTCACCATTAATGGATCCCAAGTGTGTCCTGAATAGGAGGATGCAATACCTAGTTCTTCAAGCCAGGAAATGAACCAATGCAATCTAAACTGAAATGAATGGTTAGCATAGAAGAAGAGAAGATGCACATAAAAAAATAACACACATTTCTTCAATATTCTATCTCCTTAATTTTGGGAAAACAATGCATTATTTGTTTCCTTTTTTATCTGCTCTCCCATCTTCTCTTCTTCAAATCCTTACAACTACACTTTTAACTTCTTGAATCACCATGGCCAACTTCTCAAGCTTTCTCTTGTCCAATACTTTCATCATCATTTTCATCAGCAGGTCCTGCATTCGTCTTCAATGGATTCAAACAAGCTGCCTCAAACCTTACACTAGGCGAACACGCCGTCATGGCACCGACCGGAGCCCTCCAACTAACAAACAGCACCTCTCACATCATCGGCCATGCCTTCTATTGTCATCCTCACCGACGGAGCTTTCCTTCCCTCCCTCAAGTGTGCCTCCCGGGCTTTCCTAATTCTTGGTAAGTACTGTAACATTCTCTGTACTGCCTCAGGAAAAAGAGAAGATGGACGAAGCGCCAAATTCGCAGGAACTGATGGCCATACTTGAAGCTCTCAATGCTGCCGTTTCTTCTGGACATAACAAGCCCCTCCTTTTGACAGACCGTGGCTTCATCGTGGCTGCACTGCGTGACGCCGCCGCCACCATTTTGCAAGATAATTATGTTATGTATTTAGCTGTTAAAAAGCTTGTTCTTAGCAGGACTGTAATAGTAAGTTGGGCCACTCTATCAGTTATTGATCCTGCCCACCAACTGTGTGCCTTAGCTAATTAATCTAATTATAAGTTATCTGTTCGCTTTTTTAAAAATTAGATCTGAAGATGTTGAAGTCTCTTTTGTTATATTATAAAATTATTTTATTTTATTTTAAATATTAAAAATATTATATATGTTACAGTCTATTTTGAATGGTTATGGTTTTTTATTTTTATAGGTAAAAAATTAATCAGGTTTTAACCGTTTAATTATTGTTACATAAAATGGTAAGAAATTAACCAAGTTTAACCTTTTAACTGATAACAAAATGATTAAAATTTTGTTATGGTAACCCTTATATGTTTAATTAACAGTTCGGTTATGATTAATAATAATATACAAAAGATTAGCAGACTCAAAATTAGATTTGATGGGTACTCAACAATCACATCGGCTTCATCAAGTTCACGAATGCCACAACGGGCGTAGTCGGCTATGCCCTCTTCGTTTGTGAACCCAGATGACTATGGGAATGAAGCTAACCATTTACTAACCAGTTTGTTTGATTCAGACCAATCTGGACATGGAGCCATCATTGACAACCAAATTGTAGGAATATACATCAACAAAGTAAATTCTACCATTGGCAAACCTGCTTTATCCTCAGTTACACCAAGACCACAGACGGAGAGAGCATATTTAAACTGGACATGGGAATCAGTCAAACATGGGTAAAGAACAATGGCTTCACAAGACAGTTCCAGGTAACTATATCTCCATTGCAAGTGGCATAACCATATTGTCACAGTTCAATGCTAATATACTACCAGTTATTGGATTCTAAATGATCACATATGTATTCTTTACGTACATTCTCACTGTGGATTTTCTATGCATCCAAAAACAATTGCAACAAAATCATACCGATTTCATCTCTTTTTCAATTCCTAATATTCTCTATGTTGAAATACATAATAATCTAATTACCGTTCATCAACTTGTCATTGTTTTAGCCCTCGTCACATCTTCGATCCTCTTGAAATGAGAATTTCTCCGTAAGGCTCGCTCTGCTTAACTCTCAAATGATCAGTGGTTGCAAGAACTGTCACATAGGGAAGAATGTATCTTAATTTCTCTTCAAACATTATCATAAACGTATGAACTATTTTTAGTTTTTTATTGCATGATGAGAAACAAAAACACAAAGTTTCATAAGCTCCCATGTTCTATGTTTCCTTAGTTTTTAGACAATATTTGATGTCGAATAAATCTGTTCCATTAGCAAGAAACAAAAAACAAATACCCTGTTATCACTAGTGCCAGTGAATCTACTACTAAACATGGGGAAATATGAACCTATTTTTTGAAATTTGAATTTAACTTTTATGTTCATAAATCAGGTTAAAACACAGTCACATTTCAAACTGCTTAAGGAGTTTAGATTAAGGATCTTTCTCAGATACATTTAGGTGTTAGATGCAGTTAAAGACTTCCATACCACATGTATGATAGAATAACAGAGCAGCTTTTCTTCTATTCATTCCATAAGCAAGTTGGTTGAGAGACTCATTGGAAGGGGCGCCTGGTTCATCGAAGTGTGTTTTAAAATGACTGCAAATTCAAAAAGAAAGTCTTCAAACAATTTGACACATAAATAGTAACTTAATGCTTTATTTTTTCTTGGATTTTCTGTCATCTATTCCAATATGAAAGCAGACAACTAGCCTAATTTAATCATGCTTTGCCAGCAGTAAGTGAGAATTATCATGAAGAACAACCAATACTAAATTCCGGCAATCAAACATAAACAGAAAACAAAATTGGGTTTACTCTGCTAAAAACTCAGCACAGCAAGATCATATGGAACTTAAACACGGTGTGCATCATATGCTTACGTTTGGATACTACGAGTCATTTCGTTTACTGCCACTTCGATGTTCGATGGCCTGAGTGTTGGAGTAGGCCCAGTTTCCTCCATCAAATCTGTAGCAATGAAAACCCAGCACAAACACTAAAAACATGAGATCATCATAGTCACTCAAGACACCACCAGTAGAGCTTACGTACCAAATTCAGGAGTTGGTTCGATTGCTGCAACTCGTCTGAGTTTAAAATCTGTTCTGTATTCATACATTGGACCGTCCTCAAATACTGGATCAAGATTCCCAAAGTTCTGTGATCTTTTTTTCAATCTGTATAAATGGAATGTTCTTCATGCTCACGAATAATAACATTGCTTTAAGACGGCCCAGTTGAAAATGAGAAATTCGCAGCCAGCTAAATGTACTCAAATTTTACTACATATTTCAATAAATGGGACAGTTCTCACAGCAAATACTCTCAATTTTCAGCGAGAAAACTTTTTGAAAAAAAAGAAAGCAAACTCTCCAATCAAACCTTGACAACTTGCTTTTGGATGCAAATTTAACATATTCAAATACTCTACTAACTTATCCGAGGATAGAAATTCTCTTTCCATCTGATAAGAATCCCGCCCTGATGAAGCCGTGCCAACAGACCCTGCTACACTATGACCTGTGCATCAATGGCCAATGCCGCATATTTTCGGTCAATGTCCAATGTCACGCATATTTGGTGAGGAGTTATTTTCTAAGGAAAAATCCAGAAGTGAGATATACGATTAAGCTCACCCGAGCTCCCTGGAGCAGTGAAATCAAATCCCAAAGGATGCTCCCTTATCCCCTCAATGGACAGTTCCATTTGATCTGGCCCATTCTCGAAGTTTTCAAAAAGCTTCAATGCATGCAAGTAAGGTTTACTTGTTAGTTGTTAGTAATGCAGATAGATACCCATTTTAAGTTTCAAAAAATTGGGAAAAGCACTGCGTAAACATCTTACAAAATCTCCTGCTGCCCCAGATTGTTCTCTTTCTGTTCTTGTAGGTGGTGATGGTTGTTGCTCTTGCGCTAGATGACAATCAAGTCTTAAACAATTAATCATACTCAATAAGCTCATCTGATCTCCAAAACAACAATAAATTGAAGAAATCTGACCTCGATTAGGGTCATGTTTGGATTGCCGTTCTTGTTCATCAAATTTCTTCCACATGCCCAGAAGTGGGCCTGCATAATGTATTTCGCCATTAATATCATTTTGGAAGCCAGAGATGAGAGCCAGGGGAGGCAATTCGATGAGGTAACTGATCTTTGCCATAGAGAATGGGCGAAGCCTCTGTAGAAGACATAGTCAATGGTAGTTTCTAAAACAACTAGTTCTCCTAAGTCCTACCCAATGGAAGATATGGAGCGGGCACCTTTCTGTCCCTTCCTCGTGTAGAAACAATATCAGATGCGTCTCTTATCCAAGCTTGATACATTTGACCAGAGATTATAGTCTGTTCTTCGTCCATGATGACCCGATTAGATCTTCCCTTTGCCTTTTGTCTCTTGGGTAGTCGAATGTGACCATTCTGCTTCATCTGTGCCTGGTACATAGATACATAAAGTAAGTTGAAGTACTGGCCATATATGGTGCATTTCTTGCCATTATGCAGAGAGACATAACCATTTCATTGTCTTTGCATTCATCCAAATGTGTGTTTTGTGGCTTCTTTTCTTGCTCTCTGTGAGAACCAGCTGAATACCAGAACAATGTTAAACATTGGCTTTTAAAACAAATCGATTACTCTTTAGAAATGAATTTATTACAAAAAGAAGCCAAAGCATTTCATTGCGCAAAATTACGATTTACGTTCATATTTAAATGAGAAACGTGAACAACTTAATATTTAAATGAGAAACGAGAACATCAAAAAAAGCACAGGAAACATTGTTTACCTTGTGGTGGTTCCGGTGGAGAAGGCATAAGAGTTGTGGGTACTTCTGGGGACAGCTGAGAAAAAGTTGTATGACCTCCTTCTTCCATGACATGATCAAATCTGGAAAAAGCGAACACATGAAAACATTCTAGTATTAGAAACTTGTATTGCTTAAGGAGCAAATAGCAAATAAAGCAAAAAGAAATCAAGAGACCACAGTGATGATTATAAATATCTATAACACTGATATATGTATCCGAACCGGGAATGTTACCTTTCGTCTCTGCTAAATAAACTCGTTTCTTGTAGTCCTATGTTTATATCATCTAGGGTGATATTCTCTTTTTCAGCTGCATAAAAGATAAACAGTTTCTTATCAATTATCGGCTGTTCTTAGAGATATACAAGTCCACACCACCACATCAAAAATTGTGAATATCCCAGTTGTTGAGTTGCAAATTAATACAGTTTAGAGTCCGTTTAGTTGATATGAAATATATGTAAAATTTTAGACAAATTTAAATAATCAACGTGCCAAAATTCGTATGCATTATTATATTTAGAAGAAATATAATATGATTATATTATACTCTGTGTTTAAAATAAGCATGGTTTTTTTCCACTGATTTCTTGTGCACAAAGAAAAATTCCCACTTATTATCTCTTGAAACACAAGAAAGTATTATTATTTTTTTACAAGGAAAAGCTATTTGGAGGTAGATATAATTGTCTTGGATACAAATATATAATCTTCTAAAATACTTTTTATATGAAAAACGAAGACTATATACTAAAAATGGGGAAGTTGATAACCACCTTGCCAAACAAGATCTAAATAAGCAATAGACTTTTGATGTAGTTGACAAAGTAGCCAAAAATATGTACTAGAAGCTTTTCTAAACTATGAATACAACTTGGAGCATTGGATTATAAGCAGACAAAAAATTTCATGTAAACTCATACCCAACCTTGAAAGGGGTATTATTATTATAAATGTCATATCTTTAGATTAATTTATTATTTGTACCAAGTGCATAGCAATATGGCACAAATTAGGCAATGCTGTATACCTTGGTGGTGTTGCCCGCCGTTGTCATCATCACCGGGATTAATATTTATAAACATGTCTCCAACACTGTCTAGCCCCTGTTGTCCAAGATAGAAACCCAAAAAAAGTACAATTATATATGCCAAATAACATAATTGTAAGCTAAGAAAGCATTACAAATTAACTTATATTGTTTTATATTGATCATTAATAGCTTTTTAATTTTTCTAGAGGCACATTTATATTGATTCTACATATAATCTGCCTAATGATTGAATGGGTAAACTTAACAATTATCAAGTTTGCCATGGAATCAATATTAATGTCAATTTTTTTTCCCAGGCTTTTTATTATTATTATATTGAAGGATGGTGGTATGTATAGAGCGCCGCAATCATTTGCAATTTGCAGCCGAAAACACCCTCATACAAACATTCAAATTACGCAACATAACTTGCCAGAACCAACTCGGAGCAAGCCCAAATCGGGCATTTGTGGCTACTTTATCCACCCCAGAATCACAACCGCCATCACAAACATGCCCCCTCCCCTTGCACAAAACAGCCAAAATTACAATGATAACCACGAAAATGCCCTCATTTCCTTACTAATGTATTAAACAAGCCAAAGACGTAGAGTGGCATAGACGTAAAAAAGAACAAATACCATGTGCAAGAAGTTCTGGTGGGGGAATGATGTCTGCTCCACGTCTAATGTCATCATCTCCTCCTCTAACGGCCTCTGCTCCATCGTCACCGCCTCGAACCTGCACCCCTATTCTTTTCAATTTGATTTCTTTCGAAGCTCTTCTTCCATACCCAGAAATCGTAGAAGCAAAATCAAAATCGAGAGATTGTGAGCAGAGAATGAAGGACGGACTTGGCTTTGTGTTTGGACTTGGGGAGGATGGTAGGGTCGGCGGCCGGCTTCGTCTTCCATGCTTCGTTGATTTCCACCTGCATCAGACAACGGAATCAACAAACAACCCCATGAGAGCTATCTAATATATCTATATCACTTTGTGCTATGAAGTTTGGGTGCTTACCACCAATCGGGTGACGTCGTCTGTGAACACAAATGCAGATCGACAATGTCAGTGATTAGGCTAAGATTGTATACAGATACATTTTGGAGGTTTGGGCGAGAGGTTACGCACCATAGAGAAGCTTCACCTTGCGCTCGTAGACGATCACCACGCCCCCTGTTTTTTGCAGAACACACTGTAAGAGAACGAATTGGTCTAGCTATAACCAAGAAGAACAACACTAATCCAAAACATTTGTTTGTTGCCGGACCCATGAGAATTCCAGAGAGCCGCAGAGCCATTGGAACGCTGGGGTTGAGAATCTCCTCACTGTCAAGAACCACAAGAACAACCAGATCATTATGTGAAGGGGAGGCGAAACAACGAAGTGTGGGATTAGTAGCAGAGAGTGGAGGTTCAACCAGATCTTGACGAGATCGAGCTGGTCGAGCTTCCTCCGATTGATCTTCGCGTGCATCGTAGCAGCCATCCTTCGTAAACACATCAACAAATAGCATTTTGCGCATTGGGTGACAAACACTCGGAACTAGTCAAAATCAGATACAACCCGATGCAGAACGAACATCAAACGTCCTAACTAAAATCAAACAGAACCCGTCGCACCGCACCAAATTTCAAAATCCAAGAAACTACAAACATTGCTCGCTGCTACAAACCAATATCCAAACCCAAACGAGAATCAAACTAAAATCAGATCAAATAAATTAGCAAGCAAAGACACGAACAATAATCATTGCTCATTGGGTAGTCGTCAAACACTCAAAACTGATCAGAATCAGAACACAGAGAAATCAATGAAGAAAACCAGTAAATAAAATTCGTAAATCAGAGTAACAAAAGCTAACTACGAACGTTGATCATTGCTACACCATTCATCAATCCCTTAACGCTAATGAGTAGAAACCAAAAAAATTCAGACACGAAGGAGCGAACCAGAGAGTGCAAACATAATTGGAAAATCCGAAAAACAAGTAGAAACCACGAACGCTTATCATTAATAAACTACTCATTGAACACCCAATCTCAAATAAGAAGAAACCAAAAAAAAAAATCAGATGATGCCCATTATACAACGCGAGATTAACCATGAGCAAAAGCAAGCAGACCAAATACAAAATCGGAGAACCAAATCGATCAAACGAACATTGATCACTGGTACGCCATGCATCAAACACCCAGACTCAAACAAACTCAACCACTAACGACGAACAAAGCGATCAAGCTAAATTAGTAAATCAGAGAAACAAATCGAAACAAACAGCATGAGTCATTGGTACACCATGCATCAAACACCCAAACTCAAATACGAAGATACCAAAAAATTAGTTAACACCCATTACACAGCTGGATATAAACAATGAACAACAAATCGAGTAAACCAAACTCGAACAGCAGAAGACCAAACCCAAAGAATCACTACAAACATTGCTCACTGGTTCAAACATCCAACCTCAAACGAGAACGAAACCAAGAGAGAGAAAAACAAACAAATAAAGCAAACCAAAATCGAAAAACCCAGAATGAATCAGTACGGGGGAGGAGGAAGGGGAGGCAATGCAAGTGTACCATATCTGACCCAGAGGGGCCTTCCGGGCGAGAAGCTGGTGAGAGTAGAACATTCTCGCTGCAAGCTCGAGCCTAAGAAGAAGAAAAAGGAGAATGGGAGGTGACGAATTTGGAAGTGGCTGACGCCGGAGGTCCGTCGAAGGAGGTTCGCCGGAGGTGGTGGAAGGAGGAGAAAGAAGGCAGCAAAAATGTGGGAAGAAACTGCTACACTCAGCGAGTCGCCGACGTTTTAGTGACGCTCATTGAAGTAGCAATTGCAGAACGAGGAAAATTAGTCAGGCCCATCGGGTCCATTGAGGCATGGGCCGGCAATGACTCGGGCTGGACCTCACCCGACTTCCAACTCGATTCGACTTGGTTCAGGCTTGCCCATCGGGTCCATTCTCTCTGCAAATGTTATACAGAGTTTGTCACCTCCATAGTCAGTATTTGATATCTATATATCTTCTGAAGGTTGATTTTGAAGCTGATTTGGAGTACCAACTAACTTTCCAGATCAACTGTCCTATGTAGGGCAACCTGTTGGACATCAATTTTCAATTGGTAGTCTTGGTTTTATTGTATTTAGCCCATCTTTCTTTTATTGTTTGACAAAGAACTATTGCCCACTCATGCAACTATTTGGCTATTCGGGCCATGGGAAATGAAGAAAAGCTTGCAGGTTCTCTAAATCCTGTATTGTTTTTAATGAAGCCACAATACCATATTTTCTTTCTTCTATGACCAGCAAGTGAATTTATATCTTGAAACTGCAGAGGTTTGTGCTTCTCTGTCTATGCTTCTCTTTCAACGATTTAGAAGAATAGAACACTTTTCTCTGGAAGATTTTAGTTCCAATCTTCATCAGTGCCAAAGAACTGCTTACTCTCCTTCAAGCTGAACCTCAAGGTCACAGCTTGAAATAGAGAGATTAATGATGGATGGTTAGATTTAGTGGATATGATATGAAGTTACTATCTTTTTCTTATCCATTGTAATTGTTTCTGTATGTGCCAATTGTGTAGCTGTTTAAAATGTGTATTTGTGTTGATTTGTAGGTGTATATATGTAGCTAGATTTATAGTAGCTGTATGAAGTTAGAGCTTTTTTCCCTAGTGTATATGGGTGGTATAGTTTTCGGATTGTTTATTATGTAGTTGTTTGTAATGTGTAGATATGTAGTTAGATTTATTAATAAGAATATGCAGTTAGAGTATGTCTGGTATAGTTTTGACATTTGTCTATTATGTAGTTTTTTTAATGTGTTCCTTTTTTTGTAGTATGGGTGTGTAGAGATTTGGTGGGTAGTTTGAAATATTAGAAATATAAAGTAATTACCTCTTTTTATCACAATGTATATGGTAGATTTTTGTAGCTTTTTGCTCTACTATTAATGCCATTTTGATGTGGTCAATTTTTTTATTTCATTTATTCCTCTTTTCTAGACACGGTTACTTTTTATCAAGGTCTTTGAGATTGAGCATTGTTGCATTATTGCTTTTAAATACTCATTGTTTGTTTTACTTCAAAAATTTTGCCAAACCATTTTAATGTAGCTGAACATCACTTTTCAATTTACTAAATTAAATTATTTATGAGGGTGTTTGTTACAAGTGAGTCAAAATGAGAAAACCCATGGGAAGAGTGAAAAGATTGAAAACTGCCTGTGTTATTAAAAAGTTGGAACGCCTCAATTCAGGTTCTTGCATAATTAATTGTTTTCCAAGTTTGTGGATTTACAGGAGATGAGGTACTACTCAGTAATTGTGGATAGCTTGTTACTAATTTGAGATGATACAGAAAATGGTTTCAAGTTAGGAGACGTTATTGTGCCGTTCACAGTTGATGATGTTGAAAAAATTATAGGGCTCCCCAACACAGGAAAGAAGATGCAAAAGAAAAAGGTTAAGATTGCAATTGTAGAGGACAAATCTAAAGAAGACAGAGAGGTTGTGCATCCTGTACATCTTCACAACAGTGCTATTCCCTTATTCGAACATTGTTATTGAGAGAAAACTGTGTGGTTATGTAGATGATTTATCCAATAATCGAGAGTGGAATTGGGCAAAAGCAGTTTATGATTTCTTGATAAAATGCATACATGAAGCAAGCGCGAAGGTGAAACAGATGTTAGCTACTGGGAGCCAGAAGTATGGAGTGAATTTGTCTGGGTGAGGTATTTGTCAAAAATTTCAGTCAATAACTTGATTTTCTTATGATGATGTATTTATAAAATTAAATATTTAATTTGTTTTACTTGTAGGTTTGGTTGTTTGAGCACACATGCGTGTGGGTCCCATCAAACCCTAAGGCAAACCAATTGATGTTGAGATGGGTTGGAGTTACAAAGGTTGCATCAGAGAGTGAAACAAATTCAAAATCATCTAGGAGGAGCAAATTCTATGTTAACATTATTGAAGGCCTTAAGCCATCATAGGTAAATGTAGGGTATTTCAAGTTTGTAAGTATTTTTGTAGACATTGATGTATGGTAGCATGATATATGTATTAATCTATCGCTGATTTAACATATTGGGTGTTCTTATTTGTAGGTCCTATGTGATTTTCTCATTGATCTAGAAGAAACGGGACGAGAATTAAGTGACCCACAAAAAAAAGTGATGATGAAGGAAAAATCAAAGAAATTAGTAAGTGAGAGGTGAGAAGGTCAATCCCCCCAATGCCATCTAAAAATTGGTTTAAACATCAACGAGGATCCCATGTAAAGGATCTTAGAAATGGAAAATGAAAAAATTAATTAAGTTTAATAGGAGACTCCATCAAGAATTAGAAGATATGAAGACACAGATAACTATTTTGGAAGATGATAGAAAGAAAAAAAATCTTTTGAAGAGGTGAGGAAAGGTAGAGTTGACAATGGGTTGATGAGAGAAAAAATAAGTGAGGAAAAGATGAATTAAATGAGGTAAGGGCACATATAGAAAATGTGTGTTTTGGAAAAGGTAATAATGGAAGTGGAGTGGACAATGAAGCACCCCATAAAACTTTTGGTCATGGCGTTGGTGAAGTGGCATTGAATGTCTTATCAAAAGATGCAATAGATGATAAAAATGTAGCATATCAACGTTTAGGGGATGATATAGTAACGGATAGGGGTGTTAATTGAACGAGCCAGTTTGTGAGCATTTAGCGTTTAGCTCGGTTCGACTCGACTCAAAACTCGATATTTAAATGCTCGACTCGAACTCGAATCCTATGAGCCGAGTTTGAGCAAAATCGTGTTCGACTCGACTCGACTCGGTTATAACTCGAATTTGACTCGAACTCGACTCGTAGCTCGACTCGTCGATAAAATAATATAATAATATAGTTTTTATATTATATATATACTAATAAGTTTAATTATAATTAATTATATTTATTTATATACAATATAATAAAAAAAATGTGAGATAGTTGAGATGGTAGGTAATCAAATCCTTGACCAGGTTGTGGGTTCAAATCACGCTAACTTTTTTTTTTTGATTGAGTTAAACGAGCCGGTTTCGAACTCACGAACTAGTTCGAGCTCACAGTTTAAGTGTATTCGAGCTCGAGTCGAGCTCGAACACGTAAAAAATATTCGAGCTCGAGTCGAGCTCGAAGAGTTCGAGCATATATGTTCAAAACACGTTCGACCTCGAGTCGAGTTTGAACGAACTTCGAACTATTCGAGCCGAGCTCGAACACAAGTCGAGCTCGGCTCGCTCGCTCGTTTAGCACCCCTAGTAACGCAAGATATATATATATATATACACACACACACGTACATACGATAGTTCAATTTAAAGATTATTTTTTTGCACCAGCTATATGGTCCATTGGAAAACCTAGAGGCAGCTAACCAAGAACTAATTTCACAATTCATTCAAGAACCTTCAGGCTGTGACTTAGGTGGAAGTAATAGAAATGAAGACAGTGAAAGTTTCGGAACGGCAAGAGATATCTGATATAGTGTCTTACCTATCATTTTCAAAGATTTATATTCTTTTAGTCGTGATATTTGTTGTTTTTTTGGAATTCAAATCACTATTGTGCTCCCCACGCGACAGATTATTACATGCATTTGTTGTCAACAAGGCAAGAAGAAATAAACTCGATCACAAATGTTGAGTATCCCAAGTGTTTCTTTGCCTCATGTGTGTTAACAATCTATACCACGTATTACTCAATGGATAAATATTGTATTTTTTTATCCATGAATGGTCGAATGATTTTAATTTTGTAACATGTTGCTATCTATGCAGTTCAGATTTGAACAACTCTTCTATGACCGATTGAAGAGCAACAAAAAAATTAATCAGCCTTGTTTTAGTGTTTCATTTTTAGAGGGTTGTGAAGGGCATAACCAATGAACGAACAATTGCTAAAATTTTGCAAGTTTTGAATCCTTCTTACACGGATATCATACTACCTAGCTTACACAATCATCATTTCCAATTGTTGGTAGGTAGTTTAGATTCTCTCCACTTTACATGGTATGATTCATCCGGCTGCTCCAGAAAGACTCACAAGGATCATGCAAAACTTGTGGTGAGTCAAGTACTCTGAATGAAGATAACATACTGTGGTACGTGGATAATGAATTGGAGAGAATTGCTTAATTAAATTTTCATACTTGTTTTGACAGCTATCTCAAATGAAATGGAAGTGGTTAAGCGAGGCTATGTTGGTGCAGAAGATTGGGTTATGAAGAACTTTGAGGGGAGACAAAAAATATAGGCAATTTGATTGTGGGATATTTTTAAATTTTGTATGCAGATTGTCATATTCGGCACAAACCAAGTGACTTCACACAGGATGATATATCTAAAGAATTAAGACTTCACATAGCAGCAAACATGATTAGAGGTTTAATTAATCCTATCTCCAGACCTGGTGGAAGAATATATATTGAAAATGCAACATTTGTCAGGCATGCGATAGATTACATCTAGTATTTGTATTTGTGTAATTTGTGAACCAACGTATTTTGTAACCCATGTGATATAATAACTTTTTGAACTGAAAACAATTGCAGTGTAAACTATTTTGTAACCACTGGTGAAGGACATCATTTTGTGAAATTTGTAGAGATGGTTGAAGTTCAATGTGATGGTTGATAGCCATGATTGTAATTTTAAAAGCTACAATATTTTTTCAATCAAGAATTTTTGTAAAGTTGAGGAAATGTGTAGTCAAAATATTTTTGTACTTAGTTGGCAATCAAAATATTACATCAAGGTATACAATTGAGAGTCATAATTTTGTAATAAGTTATTGTAGATTGTTGTGAGTCCAGGGTTGGTAAGACTTGTTGGCTTATGCACAAGGGATGGGGATGCTTATCACATCCTACATCACTTGGTGATGGATATCATGTCTTTTAAGAGTATATTCATGTCCATGTGATTTGTATGAAGCATTGTGGTATAATTGTGTACATACTTTTCAATACTATGTGTTTGTATTTGCGTTTTGAATCCATTACCTATTTTTGAATCTAACTAGGTTGGAATTGAGAGAAATGATCCCAAGAACTAGGCAATATAACCCTGCATGGATCAGTAGTATGGTTATATGAATGAAGGGATTGTACAAGTTTATTTTAATTTGTACAAATCTAGCGATATACAAATACTCGATATAAGTAGAAGTTTATGAGTGCATTGTCAGAGTAATGTACTCATACTAGATATAAGTAGACAACAATGACTCCATAGTCAATTTTGTATCAATCAAGCCAGAACCCCAATAACCTTGCCAAACCAAGAATCATAATTTAAATATCCATTGGTAGTATGTGCACCCAAATTTGTAAATTTCCACCTATGCAGACATTATATGCATACATAGTTATCTATGTATGGGGAGACATGATTCGTATCCATCGGTATATGCATTATAATAACACTAATAATTCGTTTTTCAAATCAAACAATAAAATTCAATATATACTTAGTCATCATTCGCACCCATTGATGGATGCATAAAAATAAAAAAACTAATCATTTATTGTCAAATCAAAACTATTAATAAAATTCAATGTATACATAGTTATGATTCGTCTCCATTGATGAATGCGTAATAATGAAAACTAATGGTTTATTTTCAAGCTAAGTAACACCAAAATGTTCTTTCTCCTCTGCTAGGAAACCATCAAAATCATGAGTAGTCCTGCACCAAAAAAAAAACATATAGCAATAGGATTTTTGGGTAACTACACAAAAATTATAACTGATGTATACCTTTTAGCTCTCAATTAATATAAGGAGGCACTCTACTAGTGCATCGAGGAAATTCTGAGATGCAAACAGCAGGGTACTTGCACTTCCTTTTGTTATGCCCCTTTCTCTTACAATTGGAACATGCCTTGTACTCTTTATTAGGATCCATGCTTTCCTTCATCTTCTTTTGTGGTCGAACTGCTTGTCTTGTATATAATGGTGGCAATACCCATGGCATTGGAACATCATTAGAAACCCATTGTGTTCTATCCAGTGCATGCATAATTGGCTCAAGGTAACATTTCTTATACATGTCAACAAAATAGAATTCCTCAATATAATTCTGGTAATTTTCAGATCTTAAATCTATTGCAGCCATGGCATGCTCATATGGAAGACTCGTGTCATGAACTCACGACAACTACACGTCTGTTTTTTCCAAATCAACCGTGCCCTGACACTTAGATGAATTTACTTGAAACATCGAAATGGATATGGGATGCATTACATGGTGTCGGCTCTATTCTTGTGTCTTCTATATGTACTCTAATGCATGAGGGGCCATCCTTGTAATCCATGTATCACTGCATGCTTCATGATTGTTGTACCACTCAGTTGTTTTCATTCGGGTTTGTTCTACCAAAGCTATAATAGACAAACTTCTTGCACCTTTCAACATACTATTACAAGATTCAGAAATACTAGAGGTTAGTTGTCCATATCTCTTCATTGGGAACTTGGCATGTGACCAATGTGTTGCTTTCCTGTCTTTCAACCACTCAATCATATTTTGATTGTGGGCTTTCATCTTATTCTTCGTTTCTTTGTACTCAACATGTAAAAACTGCCTTCCACAATAGACCTACCAAGTAATCATCTTTGAAAGTAGCCTTCTAGTTTGATTCTATGTGTATCATGCAAAACCTATGAAATGTGTCAGGTAATATCCACTTTACGGTTGGCCTCAAACCCTTTTGCTTGTTTGACATAATTGTAGTCAAAGAGTATGAGCTACTCCCACATATTTTCGCAACAAAGCCAAAAACCATGTCAAGTGTCTGCAGTTTCTTTCTTTACCATAGTA
>JAVDBV010049087.1:0-21247 GCA_032619315.1 Piper longum | reverse complement strand
ATATATATATATATATATATATATATATATATATATATATATATATAAAATGGACGAAATAAAAGACACAAATCACCTTTCACTAGGTTGACACGTTAAATCCGGACAATTCAATCGACACAAATTAACAGTTACTACTGTAATTTCCAACTATAATAGACATGGCACAAACATACAAAACATAATTCGAGTAATTGATCTTCTTTTTCCGTTCTCATCCATCTTATACAATATAATTGATTGAGGTCGCAGTCGCTGGAGTAAATTATTATGTCAGCATTGTCAACGAGATAACATGATCAAAGTTATCTAAATAAAATCACACTGTAGGCGGCATAGCTGAATTTATTACAATTTTTTTTTTTAAAATGACACTCCCACGAGAAAAATAAAAATCCAGCCAAACCAAATTCTATAAAAAAATTCACAAAAAAAACACCATAAATAAACATTACCCACCAATTCTTCGCCCACAGAGGCTTGAAGTGCACGGTCAAGCATATCTTCCCACCTCTGTACATCTGCAATCACAAAATACACAATACTCGACCCAATTTCACCAAAAAAACAAAAAACGAATTCCCCACGTTATCTAAGAAGAACTCACCCAACAAAAAAAAACATATTTAATACCTTGTGGGTTTTGCCGTCGAGCTCAGGGAGCTCGATCTCCGGGGCGGTGGCGGGGTAGGTGACGGGGATATCGAATTGGAGTTCGAACTCGTACTTGAGGAGGTTGTGGACGTACCAGCACTTGCCGGTCCAGCGGGTACCCTCAGGGTTGGCAGCGGAGATGCGGAACCAGTCGTTGTCGTGGGCCTTGTTCATGCCGGTGTAGGCGATGAGGGCCTTGTACTCCTCCTTGAGCCGCTGCGTCCACTGCGCCCCGTCCCGCGGCCCCGCCTTCGTCGACAGCAAAGGGATCTGCGTTAGCGCCGACTTCGTGCTTGTATCCCAACCCTCCATCGCCGCCGCGGCCTTCTTCTCCGACGATCCCCTTCCCCTTGTTGCGCACAAATGGACGAACACTTAATGATTGATGATTCGGACATAATACGGACACGACAGGTCATCGGACAGAAATTGTTCGTACCTAATGAAAAGGATATTATCCATACACAATATATGTATATATATAGCTATAATTGTGATTAAGTCGACGTTCTGAAACCTTTAGTCGGACTGATTTAATCTACATGAAGATCTGCTAATTCAATAATTTATATCTATTATAATATATTTTAAATAATTTGATTAAAATTATTTTTTAAATTTATTCTTCACACATAGTCTTACATATTAACTTAATCATACTTTGAAAATTATCTTAATAACGTACTCATTTATGTGATATGTTAAGTATGTATGAGGTTTGTTATGATATTTAATTCAATTAATTTATAGAAATATTGATTAATTAAAATATAAATTACATGTGTATAGACCAATGTACTCATTTCTAATTTGTTAGCTATGTCAAATTAGAAATAAAAGCATTTCCATAGTCATAGCTATATAATCTATATAATTATAAATAATGGTCGTAGTCCTTGATTGTTGTACATTTCCTTTTCTAACATCCCATCATATCATTAAACAAGAATGATCATTGACAATAATTTAAATGATTCAAATTTATGAAATTAATGCATGCTTCGTTCGAATACTATTATTAATATTAATATATATTCAAATAATTATTTATCTACAATTAGTAAATTTTTATCATAAAAACGAAAAAATAATAAAAACTCTAGTTATATTTACCACATGCTTATAAATAATTATTAAAATTAAGTAGCAATATTATTCAAACGAAGTAAAAATATTTAATTTGAGTAAGTTTATATTTAAAATTATTTTAAATTATATAAAATAAATAAAAATTCTAAGTTGAAAGTAAAATATCAAGTTTTTTATATAAATTAATATATTAAAAAAAGATATTTATAAAGCTTGTGCATCGCTCTCCATTTTGACTAGTTTATATGAATTTTACAAGGCTGGTAATCCAAAAAGTAGACTTTAATTATTTTAATTGAAGTTCCTAATGCTGTCAATAAGATATAAAT
This sequence comes from Piper longum, assembly GCA_032619315.1. Taxonomy (NCBI): domain Eukaryota; kingdom Viridiplantae; phylum Streptophyta; class Magnoliopsida; order Piperales; family Piperaceae; genus Piper; species Piper longum. Next base: position 19,175 of record JAVDBV010049087.1, on the reverse strand, counting down.
TTTGGCCAAAAGAAAATTACAATTTTATTTTTTACAAAAAAAATTAAATAATTATTTCATTTAAATTTAATAAATAAAGACTAATTTGTATATGAATTTTTAAAAAATAGTTATTCTAATAACTGCTAAAAAAATAGCTCAATATAAAGGCGGTATAAATTTTATTGAGATTCTTATAAAATATTAGAACTCTTATTTCGATTAAGATATTAATATTAAAATTATTTATTTGAATATTATTAATAGTTATTTTTTTTATATTTTAAATATCAAATAATATTTTATCAAATATAAAAATTCACTAATTTCTTATTTAATAGTTTAAAATATCTATCTAATTTAATATTTATTTGTTTATATTCATTTTTACACAGATTTAGGTGTAATTTGATTCAAATTCCAAGTCTATTAGTAAAAAAAACAATATTGATTTTGAAGTAAAAAATCATTAATTAAACTAATCAAAGATTTGTGGCATGTGTGAAATATACAGTTAAATTAAACATATATTAATATTAATAAAAAAAATTAACTAAATTTTTAAATATTTAAATAGAATTTATACTTTGTATAGGATTTTAAATCGAATGAAATTTCAATGTTTTTTAACAAGTTGATAAATAATTATTATACAAATTTCAATTAAAAAAGTATGTATGTATCCAAAAAATGATACTTATAAAATTTACTCATAATTTGAGAGGAAATGCGCAATAAAAATATAAATAAGTTTATAGATAGTATACAAAATCTAAATTAAATAAATATCTACGTGTAAAAAACGTGGTGGTTGAAAAATAGAGCAATAATATATTGACTTGTCCGTTATGAGATACGAATAAAATCTTAAAATATAAAACTAAATGCCTTGTAAACTAATTTTTTAATTAATTTATTTATATCATAAATAAATCCATGATGTAATTTTTTTAAAATATATATATAAATTAAATTTAAATGCAAATAATTATTTAAAATTTATATTTTAAGTCGTGTCATGAAATAAAATACAAAATAACCAATATTCGAAATAAACTACGCCCACGAAACAAACCAAAATTCTATTAAGCAAACATGGCCTAAATATAATAACAAATAAAATAAGAAAAAATAATAATATAATAATAGAGTCCTCCAATTATCATTGCTCTAACCCATCCATACATTGTCACACCTATAAAAACAATTCTAAATTAGCGATAAACCTATTAAATCATATAATTATAAGAAATAGATTAATATATTCTATAATATTATTAATTGAGTTTTTTAGTCATTATTATCTTATGTTAACATCAAATTATGTCGAAACGGATGGCCACCCTATCCAGCTTTATAGCCCATAGTTAGTAATTACCTATATTTACCATTATCTCATTTTTTTATTGTTATAAGTGTATAATGAGTCATCTTGTATCATTATATCGTGTCTCCTTTCTTGACATGAAGATAGATTATAATACCCCAAATACGACTTATTTGCAAACAAAATCAAATATTACGGGTCCTCTAATTAAATTAGCTAATCATAACCTAATTTCAATGGATCTACTCTCACCATTTTAATAAAATTATATATATGTATTAACAATGGCATTTAAAATATTAATTAATGAGATAAATGAAAAAATATATAAAGGTGGTTCAATGTGAAGGGGGTTAATTAATTTAATTTAATTAATTTAAAAGGGGCGAAGAACATAATAATTCACCCAAAGCTCCTCCCGACAGCTCCTTCATCGCTGCCGCCCGCACCACCGACCGTTTAACTCTTTCCGGTAACTCCATCTGCCTCTTCCCGTTTCTTCCTTTTCCGTTCGTTCGATCGAGGCGCATCCTCGCGGCTATCGAGTCGATCTGCCGAATTGTGCCCCCCCCCCAAAATCGGTAAATTGGTGGCGCGGGGTGTCTCTGATTTCGGTTTGCGACTAGGTTTTTTGATCGGCGTTTCTTTGTTGCGCAGACAACAATTGTCGAAGATGGTGTTGCAACAGCTGGGCGGGAGCATCTCCCGCGCCCTGCAGCAGATGAGCAATGCCACCGTCATAGACGAGAAGGTATTGAACGAGTGCCTGAACGAGATCTCTAGGGCGCTCTTGCAGGCCGATGTCCAGTTCAAGATGGTGCGGGATATGCAGGCTAATATCAAGAAGATTGTCAATCTCGATGATCTTGCCGCCGGGCACAACAAGCGTCGCATCATCCAGCAGGTGATTCCTTTTTTCCAATTGGCGTTTATGTAGCCTTTATTATTATTTTTCTTCCTCTCTTTTCTTTTCCTATCGTGTTTGTGACTTTAGTGACCCTGGAAATGTAATGAATTCCATATCGTCGAATGAGATATACTTAATCCCATCGTTAAAGAATGGGAATTGGTGGTTGTACCAGTTTGCATAGAAACTTTGAACTGAACTTGTTTGCACTATTTTTTTTATAACAAAAAAAAAAACTTTGTCATAAAATTTCCCAGCAAGTCACTCAGACGTTGAATTTTCTAAATTGGAGTTTGGATGCCCCTTTTCTCCCTATCATTTTTATGACTTGGGGCTCTTTGAAGTGATTATTTCTATTTTAACCATTTACTATGTAGAAGTTATTTGTAAATTTGTGTTTTGCTAAGGAGGGCCGGCAGAGGAAGATAGAATAGATTGTGGATGGTGGCTGTTTGCAAGAATAGGACTTTTACAATTTGAGCTTTGTTATGGTTTACAATTTAGTGCAATGTTTGAATATGGTCCATGTCCTCCATTCCAATATGACGGAGACAATGACACCATGGAAATGATTATAATATATTATTTCATGCTCAAGTTAGGAATCCGGCCTTTTTTATTTTTTTATTTTTTTTCATCTATATTCATTGTCGTCAGTTTATTTGCATGTGCTAGCTTGACGCGTTGGCAATTCCATTGTAGTTGGGGTATAGTATAAGATAGTGATGATGGATGATTTTGTACAGGAAATATGTAAGTTAGAATAAGGTTAATTTTGCTGCATGCGAGAAGCCAATCCTGTGATAATTTCTTGTTCTATAAACAATGACATTTTATTACTTTGTGTATAAACATAACTGTTTTTCTCCTTGTGCATTTGTGTAGGCGATATTTAACGAGCTGTGTAAAATGTTGGATCCCGGGAAACCCTCTTTTACACCCAAAAAGGGGAAAACGTGTGTGGTCATGTTTGTGGGTTTACAAGGTGTGCTTTCTGCTATGTGCAAGTACTATCATCTGGTTACTTGAGCTTTAAAAGCTATCTATACTATGTTCAAAATTATATATTCTAATGATTGAAATTTCTGAGGTGTTCTTTTGATGAAGATTTTTTTAAAAAACCGGTAATGAGTTGGTTATTTTATAATTTTAAAGGTTCCGGAAAAACAACAACATGTACAAAATATGCGCACTATCATCAGAAGAAAGGATGGAAACCGGCATTAGTCTGTGCCGATACATTTAGAGCTGGTGCTTTTGACCAGTTGAAGCAGAATGCCACCAAGGCCAAAATTCCTTTTTATGGAAGGTCTTATCTTTACCTTGTTTATTTGTTTTCTATGCGGAAATTATTGCAACTATTGGAGAATTAATTGAGCTCAGATTTTTTAACAATTTAAGATTTTTTAACAATTTAAAATCTTAAAAGAGGATGATTTTAGTGTGGGATCTCAATGTATATTTATTCATATGCATTCATGACTTAGAAATTCAGTGTTGTTAGTAATGTTTCTGTTTGTTTGGCTAGGAATGTACTTGCTCATACTGAATAATTTTTATTATTACCTCTTTTGTGGGTGTCTATACCTATTGAGTCACAAGAATTATCATTACTGCAAATGGTTTCGTTCTTTAGCTTTTGTTTTGTTTTTGAATTGAGCATATTTGTATTTGCAGCTATACGGAGTCTGACCCTGTGAAAATTGCTGTAGAAGGTGTGGAAACATTTAAGAAAGAAAACTGTGATCTTATAATAGTAGACACAAGTGGACGTCACAAGCAGGAGTCTGCCTTATTTGAAGAGATGCGTCAAGTTGAAGAAGCTACGGTATTTTGTTTTGTTTGTTTGTGCATTTCATTTTTCTCCTCTTCTAAAGTAATGCTGATATGTGCCTTCCATTTCAGAATCCCGATCTTACTATATTCGTAATGGATAGCAGTATAGGCCAGGCTGCCTTTGATCAAGCTCAAGCTTTTAAACAAAGTGTTGGGGTTGGAGCTGTGATTGTTACCAAAATGGATGGCCATGCAAAAGGTGGAGGTGCACTCAGTGCGTAAGTTTTATTTCTGAAGATTTCAAAAAATTAGGTACCAATTTATATGATTTTCTCGATTGTTGTGTAAGGGGCCTTGGTGTTGCATTTTGCAACTGTGTAGATTGTGCTGGATGAAGAGGTCTACTAATATTAATAAAGATACACACCTTTCTTTGTATAATTAAGTGGGTATTTACTAGTAATTAGATTCACTACATGAATCAGTGAATTTGATAATTTGCCAGTCACTCAGCATGTATGCACATAAGGTTGGTGGACAATTAATTACTTTTATCTGTTTATTATGCATGTTTCTCTTTCTTCCTTTCGATTTTTTATCAATTAGCCTTGAATATCGCTCCATGTGAGATTATGTTGGTAACACTATCGAGTTAAAACCCTGTCAGGATCAATGGTTCAGAAATTTTGAGTCATGAGTATGACATATATGATTAACATTGGTACCTTACAAACAAGTAAGATACGTCTTGTGAGAGAACTTCTTGTAAGCAGCTATGTATAAAAGATTTCATGATAGGGAATGAGTTTCTACTTGGCTAATTAATTAATAATAGTTTTGGTCATCATAATTACCAACCATTTTAATGTTCTAATATTGCATAATGAAATTTATATTTCAGTGTTGCCGCCACAAAGAGTCCAGTGATATTTATTGGAACTGGAGAACATATGGATGAATTTGAGGTTTTTGATGTTAAGCCTTTCGTGAGCCGTCTTCTAGGTAAATAACCAAGCTTGTACTGTTTTTGTCATTTCTTTTCTGCATAGTGAGATTGTTTGAAATTTGTTTGTATATTTGTTCAACTAGGCATGGGAGACTGGTCTGGCTTTATGGATAAAATTCATGAAGTTGTGCCAATGGATCAGCAGCCAGAGCTTTTACAGAAACTTACAGAAGGAAACTTTACTCTCAGGATAATGTATGAACAATTCCAGAACATATTAAAAATGGGGCCCATTGGTCAGGTTGGTTTTGCCATTGCTTTACAAGTTCTAATTGCTTCTACCGCAGCTGGAAGTGGCAAATCTGTGACTTCTTTGTGTGCTGCTATTACAAGCATAAAAAATCAAGGATTTGCAGATTTTATGAAATAAGGGGAAGCATGGCAAGTTTAGTGATTGTGAAACATTAGAACTTGTGGCGACCTATTAATTTTTTGTTGTTATGTTGCAGGTTTTCTCCATGATACCTGGATTCAGTTCCGAATTGATGCCAAAGGGTCGTGAAAAAGAAAGTCAGGCGAGGATCAAGCGTTTTATGACTATGATGGATTCAATGACAAATCAAGGTATTGTTCAGTAAGGAGCTCCCTTGTGTTTTGTTTTCTTGTCACAACATTACTTCTCTCTTGCATCAGCTATCTGATGTTTGTTCATTATGCTTGTTCAAATAATTGAACGGAAGCTAGCTTTTGTAGTTTTTCATGCAGTTAGTAATGGTGACCACTGACATATTATTTTTAGTCAGTGCATTGTATATTACATAATTATAATTATGATATCCTTAAGAGGTGCACTTTCGAGAAGGTTTCTTGGCATATTATTTTTAGTCAGTGCATTGTAGATTACATAATTATAAGTATGATATTGTTAAAAGGTGCACTTTCGAGTAGATTTCTTGGCAGTGTCATGAGTTGTGGATCATGCCCATTTGCTTGAAAAGCTGAGCCTATTTTTCGGGCTTGAAATGTCATGTACTGTAGTGAATAAGTTCCACTTCCACATCACCTTATATTCAATTTTTTCCCCACTTAACAGGATCTATCCAACACGGCCTTCAATTTTTTTGCTTGAACTTTGTTAACAACTTTTGAGGATTCACTAATTTTTGTGCAATGTCATTGGTCAAACTTTGTCTTAACTTCTTATCTTTTCATTTGTAGAGTTGGATAGCACCAATCCGAAGTTGATGAATGAATCTAGAATCAGGCGAATAGCCCGAGGTTCAGGACGACGCGTGGAAGAAGTCGAGGAACTCTTGGAGGAATATAAACGCCTTGCAAAAGTCTGGAGTAAAATGAAGGGCCTAAAGATTCCAAAGAAGGGTGAAATGAGTGCCCTATCTCGGAATATGAATGCTCAGCACATGAGTAAGGTCCTTCCCCCGCAAATGCTAAAGCAAATGGGTGGCATGGGAGGACTGCAGAGTTTGATGAAGCAACTCGGTTCAAAAGATATGATGAATGGAATGTTTGGAGGGAATGACAAATAACTGCATTTTGAACTTAACTCGTGTTTGTTACAATTTTTTAAGATACATGAATCTATGTTCAATAGCCATAGTTTTTATGCGTAGTAATATATATAGTTATCAGAATTTTTTTTTCATATATTTTCATATTCCATTTTGTTTAGAATTCCTAAGTCATTAGGGTTTGAGTATTCTCACCTTCTCCTTATAAACATCAGCCTTCACTTCTTTGTAAATTAAGGTTTTGGCTGATTTTCATGACAGTTTTGTGGAAAGTGATTATTATTTATTGTGGGATTGTTACCCACATCCGTGTTGATGCATGAGAAAATTTTGCTTCTGAATCTGGCGAAGATACTTGTGTGTTCTTATTGACCATAAAAATATGCGCTCTAGTAGCCCCAAACTATTAACCACGGGTCTAATAGCATAAATTATTAATCAGCAAGAGTCATTTGGGTTGTGTTCAAGCAAGTCCGCTCATAGAAAAAAAAACTTGTATTTCATGGGGGCTACTGAAAGCTCCGAGCCTCCTGCGACTAATGTGAGAAATGTGTGAATCGTTTAACTATGAAATAAAGATGTGGAAGATGTGGGACGCGACTAAAATGATTCTTAAATCAACAATTCAAAGCCAAAGTCCAGCAAAGTTGACAAACGGAGCCTGATGCCGGTGTTGTCCATTCTACGCAATAAGGCCATAAATGCTGAAGACTAGATACTTAAAAATTGAGCCCAGAAAATATGTTCTTAAATGAGAAAATAAAAAAAATATTCTACTTGGAAATCCAAAATCTACCTCTTTTATAACGGCTCACTAATTATGACTTATGAAAATATCCTTATAATTAATTTAATAATAAATGATATTTGACAGGGTTTTAACTCACAAGCTGAAATTCGTACTCGACTCGCCATACAAAGTGCATTCATCTTGGAAGACATCCTCATTTATACCTTGCTTTCCTTGTTTAGTTGGAATGTTTAAATTAAGAATTTTCCCGTCATGCGCAACTCCGCCGAAGCACTCACTGCAGTGCCATATCCTGCGTCATGGTCACATTTCCGCGCACCTTCGCCACAGCGCCAAAGCCGTTTCGCTGTATTAAATTAGAGTCGTTTATTATTAGCCCTTTATGGGATCATTTACAGTCAAAATGAGTACTAAGTGATATCACCTTTTTTTAAAAAAAATTTAGAATCAGTCTACAGCAAAACTTTCCAAGCGCTTGTTTGGTGATGAAAGACTTCCAAAGTCTATGAGGAAATTCTCGCCAAGCACGTATTGGCATCAACTGTTTGGAAAAATTAATTATGCACAGGTTTGAATTTGCACACTTGATTGAAGAATTTAATCCCAAAAATAATATACACTAAGAATTTGTAAGTTTCAAATCTAAGACACCGTAATATTTTTTTCAATATAAGAGTATTGTCCTCTATACTAAACATTCTTCGGTAATTTACATCTAAGATATGATAAATTCTTCTTTTTCAGAGTGTAATAACAAAGAGAGTCTTTAATATCTTATCACACTATAAGATCATATCTAAAATTGTCGACTTTTTTTTTCAAAAAACTCAATAAAATAACACAAGAGACAATATGATGAAGGAAAGTCAAAAGACAAGTTTTTTTCTATGGGAATGAAATTTATATAAAAAAAATCACGAAAAAAACTTGAGCGGGAGCGACCAACATGCACTAGTGTCCGGGCGTTAACCCGGGTGCCATCTCTTGGAATTAGGGATTGAAGTAGTGCTGTTCCGATCATGCATTAATTATTTTGCTTCCGTCAATGCTTTTTATTTATGATATTAGTCATAACTTTATCAATTACTGATCCCGATATTAAATTTATATAAGCAAATAAAATTAAGTATATTCTATAAGTTAAATATGCCGCCTTAATAAACCTTTAACTCTTATTAAGATAAGCAAGGCAACTTATTTCCAATTTTGAGCACTTTTATCGTAAGAATGATTTATACTATAAAATAAATTTGCAGTGGCCCTCCCATTTCTTATTAGCTTTTTTGTATATATTAAATCTACTCATAAGATTTGGTTGCCACTAACAGTAATTACATATTAGCTTTTAAACTCATTCCTCTCAATTACTAAAGGATTTTTAATATAATCTTTAAGGAAAACTAATCAATTATAATTTATAAAAAAATTATAAGTTTTACGCATTTTGAAATTAATCCACACAGTAAGAAACCCACGCTCATCACTTTCCTCTCACACCTTCACGCCACCTAAGTTCTTATTCTATCTTATTTAAGTTTTTATTTATAAATCTATTTGTCCTAAATTTACCAAGTTCAATTACATTAAAAACCCACTTTCCTCTAAATCCACATCCGTTACCTTTACTTCGTCGAAATTCTTACTCATTAACTCGGTTAAGAAGTTTTGTAATTCTCCAGTCCATAAATTAGAACTCTGCCGATTATAAAAATAAAATAAAATTATAGTTCAGCTAATTGGTACTCGCCGACCGAGCATCAACCAAGTGAGCATATAAGTATATTTGGTTTTGAGAAGTGTTATATAAAATTCTTATATACTATTAGCTTTAGTAAAACAATTCCACTTTGGAAAAATACACGTACTAATTAACTTTTACATCGAAGTCTGCTAGCTAGCTCTTCAGCCAATAAAAATTGTACATATGATTATTTTTATTCCTTGCGGAGAAAATAAAAACTGCCACACCAGCCTGCGATGTGACCAGTTTATAGGGTTAGCTTCTAAATATTTCTTTCTCAATCAAAACACTCACCAATGAGTAGTCTTTCCTAATTCTCTTTGAATTTTTCCGTACTTCTATATCAAATTCCGTGTATGACTTTATTTATAAACGTCCATCTAATAGGGTTGCATGAATTGGGTAAATTTGAGTAGAATTAACCGATTTAAATCGGATCAGCTGCTTGTCGATCCGATTTTGGGGCCAAATTGGTCGGCCCCAAATCAGGTTGAAAGTCGGCCGATTCAACCCGATTCTGGCTGATTTAAATTAGAATCGGAATCGGGTTGAATCGGTGGGGATCGGTTTTTTTTCAAAAAATTACCAAAATACCTTTGGTATTATATTTATAAAATTATTTTATCAAGAGTAAAATAATAATTTTGTTTTAAATAACCAAAATTCCCTATATATGATATTTATTAAATTAATGTATCAAGGTAAAATTATAATTTACATTTTAAAACCTAAATCTGAATCAGGTAAAATCGATTTCGCCAGCCGCCGCTGCGCTTCCGCCCTCCGCCACCACTCTTCCGCCCTTCGCCGCCGCACTTCCGCCTCCGACCGGGCTTCATTGACTCTTCTCCGTCCTTGCCTCCGACTAGTGGCCGGCCGACAGCCCTACGGATAAGATATCGAATCCGCTTGCCAACGCGATTTCGCCCGATTATGCCCACCCCCGCGCTTCTACCTCCGACCGTGCTTCGTCGACTCTTCTCCGACCTCGCCTCCGACTGGTGGCCGGCCAGCAGACTCAAATTTCGCCGCCGCCGACGATTTGCACCGAGTTTGTAAATTAGAATTTAAAGTTTGTAAATATACACCGAGTTTGTATATTTATTCCGATTCTGACCGATTTCGATTCGGACTGATTCCGATTCGGATCGATTCTGATTCCGATTCCGATTCCGATTCTGATTCCGACCGATTCCTGACCGATTCAAAAAAACTGATTCTTGGTCGATTCAGGCCGATTCCGATTCCGATTTCGATTCCTTGAAAAATCGATTCTGATTCTTATTTCGATTCATGCAACCATGCCATCTGTAAGGAATATTATTAAGCAAAAGTTAACAACTTTTTTTTTATTATTTGCAGCTTTCAGAAATTGTTGATGATAAAATATTAGTGCAGGCTGCATGCACAACCGTTGTTATAATGAAGCTTGTTTGCAAGAAGTAATGGAATTTGAGACCTCTTATGGCCATCAGGTTTAACCCAAATGTAAGGCATGAAGTGCCCCTTACAGAAGGGTATCCCATCTGATCAATGAAATGGTAAAGATGCGAGTGCCCGAGTACTCTGTTGGAGCCAAAATTTTGTTCCCATGGATCTGGTGCGGTTATAGTGCCGACAATGAAAGACTTTTAAGTCATTGAAAGACTTTTAGCACCACGTGCCATTAAAAAAAATCAAAATTTAAAAAACTCTTCCAATTATATACTGGGTTTATTTTTAAAGTATAAATAAAAAATATATCAGATATTAAAAAAATATTTTGTAATCAATATTTAATTGGATAAATAGTTAAGAAGGAAAATATTAAACTAAAAAACCGAGTACAATTTACAATGATGGTACAAACACGCATACCAAAAGAAAAATGTAATATTTAAAATTATAATAAAAGTTATTACTCAATGGATGCCTGGAAAGAGGCATCGGCTACACGGTAGAGGCAACAGATTAATTATAAATAATATTTGCTGGATCAGGTTTGATATTGCAGCGATCATACCATGAAAAATAGTAACCTAAAAATAAAATGAACGTTCCGTGTTACAGAATCCGGTATGGCATTGATGAGATGTAGAAGGTAGTTTATTTCTTAATATCCGCCCAATGCCAGTGGATTGTTGTCACAAAAGTCAAAAGTGGTGGTGTTAAAACGTGGTTCGGGGGGGAAAGCCAGCTCGTTGGATGTAACTGGAAGTATATATGAGAAAATTGGATATTGGGTCGATGCTTATTATTCAAGTTTGAACATGATTTTTTTTTATAGTTTAAAAAACAAGTGAAATTTATCCTCGAAATAATTATCTTTCTTAGTGTCACTGAGCTCATGGAACTATCAAAAGCACCACCATACAAAGGAAGATGAATGGACCACTCTTAGAATATAATTGAATCAAATAGTGAGAGAGGAGGAGTTGGCCACATCTTTATCAAGGCGAGCCACAGTTTTGAGGATTGTGGCGGGCAGAGGCCTTGAAATCCAAGGGAGCAAATCTCCATCACAAGCCTTGATTCAGACAGGATTGGGTTGGACACATTCCCCTTTCCCTCTGCTCTTTTTCTCATCTTTCCACTATTCATGATTAGGTTCATTCCACGTCAAATTTAGGAGTGATTGATGATTTATATATTAGTTAATAAAAATGTAATAATTTTTAAATTAACTTTTAAATTAAAACAATTTACAAAATCTATTTTAATTTTTTTTAGGGATTCAAAAGGTCCGAATCGGAATTTATTGAGAGGTGATTTAAATAGTATTATGAGTGAGTGGAAAAATTGTTAGATTTATTCCATATCAGATTTAAAATTAACCGAAAATAATTAGAGATAATTAAAGATGACTAATAATTTGTATATATATTAATAAAAAAAATTATTCTTTAAATTAATTTTTTAAATTAAAAAAATTATATAAAATTTGTTTAAAATCTCTTTTTAAGGCCCGGAGAGCCACTAACGCAATGCAACTCTAAACGAGGTGGCTTTTCCAACTAGCCGATGACTTAGTGTAGGCATTAAAAGTAATGAAAATATAAACTTGTTCACAACCAAGTTTTGCCGTTGATGTCATTAAAATTTATCGTAAAAGCATATTTTGTCAAATTTTTACCGTTCATCTTGACCTATATTTTAATAACTCTTAACACAGATGAGCCAAGTAAACTTCAAAATCAGAGTAAGTGGAATAAAATTTATAAAACAAAATGGAAGAAATTAAGGTGGTCAGCATATTTTATATATATATATATATATATATATATATATATATATAAAATAGAAAATAGATGGAGAAAGGGTAGACAACGGACGGCGGATAAATTGGCGGGGGATTGGGGAATGTGGATAAACCGAGCCTGCTCCAACCAATCAGAGCACAGAGAAATCAAAAAGCTGTAATCTTTGCATCCCTATTGGCCACGGTCAAACCCACCCCACCAACTCTTTTATTTATTTATTTATTCCTACGCCTCTTCCTCTCCCCCGCCCTCTTCGACAAATTCACGAACACCTTCGTCTCGCCACCCTTCGCCGGCCACCATCTCCGCCTTCCTCCGGCGAAACGCCTTCCTCTTCCCATTCCCATCTCCCTTCTTGCGTTCTTCACGTTGTCGGCGGTGCTTTTTTTGCGTTCTCTGGCGCTGGTTGAGGTGCTCTGCGGGATGGCGGCGGCTAGCGGTCTGGCGACGGCCATTGCGGCGGCGAAGGTAGAGGTTCTTCTCTGCAAGCCGGCGGGGGGTTTTGGCGTTTCGTCGAGGTCGGGGTTGGGGAATCGGAGGTTGGCGGGGCGGAAAGGTGCGGCCTTTGCGCCGACCTGTTGCGAGGTTGGGGCGGCGGAGAAGTCGCCGGCGGAAGTGGGGTTGGAGGGGAGTAGATCGGCGAGCTTGACGGCGCTGGAGCAGCTCAAGACGTCTGCGGTTGATCGTATGTTACCCTCCTTAGCCTTCTAGTGGACGTTGTTATGATTTCTCCACATTTTTTGGCATGTTTGAAATCTGCGCAGCATACATAGTTTTGATCGTATTAGCTGTCGGAGGGGCCGAATGCATGCAAAAGTGAGAACATGAGATGAGTTTGTAAGTTACTAATTGCTATTGTTGATGAGATGTTTGTGGTGTCAAATCATCTCACAGTAATCAAATATGATTTATGTTGTGCCCCTTTATGTTTCATTTTGATGGTTCTAGTGCAAAGCTAGTCAGCAGCCAGCATCTGATTGTTTGGAGCTTTTGTGCTTATCTCTATCAGGATATACCAAGGAAAGGAGTAGCATTTTGGTCATTGGTCTTAGTGTACACACAGCTCCAGTGGAGATGCGTGAGAAGCTTGCCATTCCTGAAGCAGAATGGCCTCGCGCTATTGGAGAGCTATGTGGCTTGAACCATATTGAAGAAGCTGCGGTTCTCAGTACTTGCAACCGGATGGAAATCTACTTGGTTGCTCTGTCATGGCACCGGGGTATTCATGAAGTGACAGAATGGATGTCTAAGGTATCACTTATGTGAATTCTTCATTTGCGATAAAAGTATATAAATTTAATGATATCTGGCTTTGGTTGTAGTCAATACTGCCTGTTATATTTATATATCATGCCAATTTTGTTTGCTAGTCATGTACATTTTAGTGTTAAAAGCATCAAGTTAGGCGTCATTCAGGAACCTCAATGTTCGCTTTTCGTTTTTATCTGCAGACTAGTGGAGTCCTTGTTTCAGAGCTTCGAGAGCATTTGTTTATTCTGCGGGACAATGATGCAACACAGCATATCTTTGAAGTATCATCTGGACTTGACTCCCTTGTTCTAGGAGAAGGGCAGATTCTTTCTCAAGTCAAGCAAGTAGTTAAAGTTGGGCAGGGAGTTGTGGGCTTTGGAAGAAATATTGATGGACTTTTTAAGCGGGCAATTACTGTGGGGAAGAGAGTTCGAACTGAAACTAATATTGCATCTGGGGCGGTTTCTGTTAGCTCTGCAGCTGTTGAGTTGGCGATAATGAAACTCCCAGAATCCGGAGCCCAATCTGCTCGAATGTTGGTTATAGGAGCAGGTAAAATGGGTAAACTAGTAATCAAGCATTTGGTTGCTAAAGGTTGCACCAAAATGGTAGTTGTGAACAGGTCGGAGGAAAAGGTTGGTGCCATACGTGAGGAAATAAAAGATGTTGAAATTGTCTACAAACCCCTATCAGAAATGATGTCTTGTGCAGCCGAAGCTGATGTTGTGTTCACTAGCACCTCATCCGAGTCACCATTATTCTTGAAAGAGGATGTTGAGTGCCTTCCACCAATCAGCTCAGAAAGGGGAGGTATAAGACTCTTTGTTGATATCTCTGTTCCCAGGAATGTTGGTTCCTGCGTCTCAGATGCAGAATGTGCTCGTGTTTACAATGTGGATGACCTAAAGGAAGTTGTTGAGGCAAATAAGGAAGACAGGCACCGTAAAGCTTTAGAGGCCCAGGCTATCATTGGCGATGAATCAAAACAATTTGAGGCTTGGAGAGATTCTTTGGAAACTGTTCCGACCATCAAGAAGTTGAGGTCTTTTGCGGAGAGAATTCGTGTAGCAGAGTTGGAAAGATGTCTGTCTAAACTAGGCAATGACGTTCCTAACAAAACCAGGCGTACTGTTGATGATCTGAGCCGAGGAATAATGAACAAGCTCCTTCATGGACCCATGCAGCATCTGAGATGTGATGGCAGTGACAGCCGGACTCTGGATGAGACACTCCAGAACATGCATGCTCTTAATAGGATGTTCAGTCTTGAAACAGAGATATTTTTGCTAGAGCAGAAAATTCGAGCAAAAGTTGAACAATCTCAGAAATAAGCTTAATCATGAACTCAACATTTTCATCCCCGACTCTTGTAACGGGGGAATTCCTCAATTGGTTTTTTTTTTCACATTATATAGAGATCGATTGTTCTGGTGGCTCGTCGATGTTAAAGGCGCTGTATCACTCTCTGTCTCTTCATGTCAATCATCGCAAATTTCTGCCCCTGGATGGTGATGATTGGCGTAAAAAGTGTTTCAGTAAAATTCGAACGTGTCAACGGTTTCTAACCGCCAAACCTTGTTCCAATTTTTGTATTATATATACTTCAATAACATTGTAGACTTCGTCTCATTTCTTTGTGTGTGAATTATTTCAGAAGTTTTGTAAGAGTGTTTGCAATTAATTTCTCATCCATTAAATGTGCTTATGTAATAGTAATATTGAAAAATTCAAATCAATCAAGAATGTATTTCGTAACGTTTTTCTGTTGGTTGATGCTGCGTATTGCACGCTTGTTATATTATTATATATATAACTTTCTATACAACTAACTGAAAGCGCCGCTCACTTCAAGTTCTAGTTATTGACGTTTTCTTTTTTTCATGGAGATGGGCTTGGTGTTCAGTCTACCGTACAGTATAAAAAATCATGCATTTGATGGATGCCCTGTCTGTGATCCATGGAGCTCCAAAACCATATCCAAGCTTCGTGGCTAGTCTGTGCTCTTTAGACTTTTCAATCTTAGTGGACTGAAACATATGAGTGAAGGAAAGGAAATCAACTGTGACCCGTTAGTAGCGGCAAGCAAGAGCGGATTGGGGAAGAAAAACGAACACGAAGCTTCGTTCAAGTGTTTAGTGCCCCATCTTTTAGCCGGAAATGTTTCCAAATGATTGCAACCGACAATGTTGAGTAATCTTAGATGACAATAGTTTTATACAAAAATTAAGAATAATTTTAATTTTATGTTAAAAAATAAGTGATAATTTTAATTAAATAAAATTAATAATATTCGGACAGGAGATCGTCTGCCCCTACAAATCATATTTTTTTAATCTGAGTTTGAAGGTTTAGTGGGACCAAGGTACTTTTGCCGCGTAAAATGATAGTACGATAAAATACAAAAATATTACAAGCAGAAATAATATGAAGGAAATTTTACATAATTTCTTAGGGTTTAACTTGAATCACTCAGGTAATATTGATTTTCACAATCCACTAATTTTAAATTTTTTCATAAATTATAAATTTCACGGAAACTTTCGCCACTTCAAATTTTTTACTCAAATGCCCTCATCTTAAAATCATCAAAATGACTCTGCCAATGCAATGCAGGGGATGTCGAAAAGTCGTGAGATATGGTTTTGAGAAAAGCGAAGTGTGCGAAAGTTTCTGAATAAAATCCGAGTTAAACAGAACCAGCCGGGTTGGTTCACCTTGTTGTAATGTAGCCCAGTTCACTGCTGATAGACCTGGGCCTAAGGTTAAATAGTCTGGATAGTTGGGCCTGAAGCTTGGGGCTTGAGAATTCTAACAGCAGCGCCATGGGCCGGGCTTTGTGCGGACCAAGTTAGTGGGCCGGAATAGCTGGCCTCAAATACACACAAAGCGGACACGGTACAAAAAATCGGAAGCGATCAGGCTATCGGACCCATTTACTTTCCTCAACCTTTCTTCTTCGTTACAATGTCGCCGGCAATTGGGCTTCTTTCCCGTCTATGTTGACGGCTACCCGGTGGAGGATGGTCGTTGACCTTGGCGGTAGACTAACTGGGGCATTCGGAAAGCCTGCTTTAGCTATCAGAGATGGCATCAACTCACAGGAAAATGGCTTTAAATTTCAGCACTTCAGATCATATTACACCACCATTCCAGTAATTGCACACGGCGGCGACTATCAATCTCGGCTAGCTGCAACAAAGGGTTGGACTTGTCTCTACAGTGATGTCAGCAATACGCCAGTACTACGTGATAGGGCTCCAGGATGAAGGTGCTTCAAGGCGAGGCTTGCAGAAGGCTTCCGACAGCAACTCCTTTGGTTCGGCAGCGAAATAGAGCAATGACACAATCGGACACAACACAGTTCTACCGAGGCAGCAACCTGTTTTTTGATGTGGCAACCCTATCAAGAATCTCCAAGAGCAATCACGTCTCTTTCATTCATCAAGTGGCAAAGATGTGCAACAATTTACCCACTCTTCAACTTTGACAGCAGAACTTCATGGACTCTATTTTTTGATGAAGCAGCAGCAATTCACCAAATTCGAGTAAATTACTCTTATTCTGGCGATGGTAAATTCTAATACCGGGGATCGGGCTCTCCTTCCCTTGACTCCACTCGAAATGGATCAATAACAGGGAGCTCCCTGTTTTCACCTCCTCTAATCAATAACTTTCTGATTTTTTTTCCGGCGACGATAGTGACTAACTTCGACCGGACTCGGTTTGGTTGTTATGGATTATTTTACTGGCTTTATTTTGGGTATTTAAATTGGATAAAAAATGACCTTGGATGAAAAATGACAACAAAATACACATTTCATTGCTATTTACCGTCAACCTCGACGTAAGAAATAATGAACCACAGTGTGAACATCTAGCCTTTATACTGAATCACCTCCCTCCTGCCCCATTTGATTGGCTATTTAAGTTCTACCATCAGTTTTAAATTTTAGGTTCATTTAATTAGTATAAAAGAATTACAAATGCCCTGAAAATTTTAAATGATCAACCTCAACCTAAGTAAAATTAATATATATGTACAATATATTTTTTAAAAAAATTAGTATTTTTATAACATATTTCGTATTAAAATTAATTAAGATAATCTTCAAGTGGCCCACCCTCCACCCTCGTGCTCTTGTGCTAATATTTCTGAATTTTCCTTATGGGATAAGAAAAATATTTTTTTATTCACAAAAAAATTATAAATAATCATAATTATAAATATAATTTTACTTAATTTGTATGCAAAGTATTTAATTATTGGAAGGGCGCGTTGGATGGTAAACTCGTGGACGTTACATATTCCCAACTTTTCTTTATTTAGAGAAAGAAAGCGTTCTGGATATTTCACATCCCATATATATATCGATTGATCGATCGATCGAGATCTATCTATGGCAGCTTCTTCTCGCAGCTGTTTCCATGCCCAAACGTCAGAACAACCGTTGCAGACAGCGTCGCGGCGGCAAACTCGGCCATCGAAGAACTCCGGTCCATCCTCCCGTACAAGCCCAAGAAAGTGGTCTGTTTGGATTGTGATTGTCGGCCAAATGAGCCCGGCCAACCGCCCAACAAAGTGGCCATACTGCAACTTTGCAGCGAACACTTCTGTTGGGTTAATCCCACATCCCATTTGGAGGCAACTTGTGACTTGTATATAGGCTAATGAGAAAGCCTTAATTCTTACGCTAGCTTTTGGATTGAGAGAGGCCCATGAATTTGTTGCAAGTCACTTTTGGGGCCCGAAGGGCCCAACAAGTGGTATCAGAGCCAAGGTTAGTTTTGGTGTTATCTCAATTAGCCACACAATTTGTCGGCCGGTCCGAATTTGTATCTCCCAATTTGTCGGTCGGTCCGAAGTTGGCTCGAATTAGTGTCATCTGGAACCTCGAATTAGTGTCATCTGGAACCTCACCAAGACATGTTGCCTCCGCATGTGATGAGGGGGAGATGATTCGGGTGTTGTGATGTATGAAGGAGAGAATTGTTGGGTTAATCCCACATCCTATTTTGAAGCAACTTGTGATTTATATATAGGCTAATGGGAAAGCCTTAATTCTTAAGCTAGCTTTTGGATTGAGAGAGGCTCATGAACTTGTTGCAAGTCATTTTTGGGGCCAGAAAGGCCTAACAACTTCATCGTTATTCTCCAACTCTTGTACCTCAAGTCCATGCGCGACAGCCTCCGATCCTTCCTTGACGGCCCGCAAGTTGCTTTTGTGGGATGGAAGATGAGAGAACATGTCAAAGTATCATGGACTTGTCGTGCGCAACGGAATCGACATTGGAGCGTTGTATATTAAAAAGCCTGATGGGAATTTCATGCTAACCCCTTGTGATGTTGATGCTGATATTCATGAGCGGGGGAATTTTGAAGCGCGTGTTCGTGCGGAGAAGCCGGCGCATGTGAGAAGAAGCGACTGGAAAGCTCGGATGTTGAGTGATGAGCAGATTGAAGTCGCTTGCATCTTTGGCGCTTGCCAATTACGAGGTTGGTCGCGTCGAAGGCGGATGGCATGTCCAAACCATAGATGCACGAATCGGCCGCGTGGCGATCCAATTTTGGGGCCGAATCGGTCGGCCCCGAATCGGCCTCAGAATCGGCCGATTCCGACCGATTTAAATCGGAATCGGAATCGGGCTGAATCGGATTGAATAGGTTTTTTGTAAAAATTACTAAAATACCCTTCACTTTATATTAAATAAATTACTTATACATGGGTAAA
>JAVDBV010049086.1:0-21363 GCA_032619315.1 Piper longum | reverse complement strand
GGCAAAGGCGCCTCGGTCCCACCGAACCCTTCAAACCCGGATCGAATCACTTGAACCGGTCACCCCGGGGGGGGGGACGATCCCGCGCCCGAACATAAGGGTAGTTTTAACATATAATAATTTTTTTCTTTTTTTTGGTAATTATACTTTATTTTCCCACTGATAATATCAAAAAATTTCTCCATTACTTTTGTTAAAAAGCGCTTTGAATATTGGTCAATTGATTTTTACTTAATATCAATTATTTAATTTTGATTTTAGCTAATAATTGTGGAGGTTAGCAATAAGAGCAACAGACACACGAGCAGTGGTTTCTATTTGGAGAAATTTTGGTAGGTACACAATTCAAAATCCACTTAAATAAATATAAAAAATAAATAATTAAAGTACCTATAGATTTTCATATCAATCCAATATTTTTAACATTATTATTATTAGGTGGTTGGAGAATCGTATCGCATTACCAAAAAAGAGGAATTTTTATTATAACAATAAAACTATCATTAGGTTGGCTTTATAATAAAAAAAATTACAACAATCCAACTCAAATCTATAAAATAAATAAATAAATAAATATCTTGTATTGTAATTGCCCAACACGAGGGGTTGTCCTTAGACCAAGGCAGCCACCAGTTGCCATTGTATAGAAATTTTTTTAAAAAAAACTTATATTTTTAAGTTGAGTCTTTTTTATTTTTTAAGTGAGGACATTTTAAATTATTCATATTTTTTCCTTTTTTAGTAGTTATTGATTTTCCTACTACTTGAGAATATCAAAATTTATTTTTTTAGGTAAAAAACTTCCACCTGAAAATTAAAAATATATATATCAATTTTAATATTAGGAAATATTGTTAGCCTTTGACTAGCCATTTTTTAGTCGTTGATTTATCATTTTTTTTTGGGCGGGACACTAAGGGAGAAAATTATAGTCACACCCATCTAAATGCTCATGGGTATTTGCGAGCTTAGTAAGTGGCTAAATAGGTAATTCTCTATATTAAATATCCATTTAGATTGGTAGGTCATTTTGGGCAAGAAATCGAGTAAGAATGCCGTTAAGATTTTTTTTTTTTAGACTTTTCTTAATCTAAAAAATTCTCTTATCTCCTAATTTATTTTTTTAACCTTGTTGATTATATTTTGAGGATAAGTTTCCTATTTGATTTACGGGACAAAAGGTGGTTTGCCTTCCTTGTTACTCAGTAAGTGACTGCCATGCTCGTGGGTATTTGCGAGCTTAGTAAGTGACTGCCATGCTTTATAGAGTGTGTATTTCTAAATAGGTAAGTTTCTATATTGAATATCCACTTAAAATGGCCTTGAGCTCATTTTGGGCTATCGAGTGATGTGGCTAAGGTTTCTTTTAGCCTTTTCTTAATATAAAACAAATTTCTTTTTTTGCACCTTTCTGATTATATTTTGAGGATAACTTTCCTACTTGGTTTACGAGTCAAAAGGTGGTTGCCTTTTTATGACAAACAATATTCAACTTTTAGTAATTATTATACTTCCCAGATCAGAGTTTATGTTTGCACTAATATTTAAGTCTTATAATAAGTTAGAATCAATGTTTATTAAATTCATATTTGAGTTGTAATTAGTTGGTTTTTTTGCAAGTTAGAGTCTTATTTATTTTTTTATTAAGTAAGATTATTATGTATTATTCTATAAGTATAAGTAGTGTACGTTATTTGCCACATCCATATATCATTAGTGAATACAAGAATTTTGTTTTGCGGTGTGCTGTATTTTTATTGTGTTATTAGCTCATCTTCTTTGTAATTTTAAGTAAGATAATAAAAAATATAATTTTTCGTGAACCTTTCGTTTTCAAGCAATCTTAATTTACATCAAGTGCTATTAGAGCATGGTTTGATCCTTGTGCTCCACTAGCACAACAACTGCGACCTTGGTTTGATCAGAAAGTGCCACCAAGTTGTTCTTCCACACGGGCCACATCTGCTTCCCGCTGTTGGGCGACATTGTCAAGGTTTTTCGCAGGCGACATCATCCCCTTTTGGTTGCTGCTATTTGCAAGTTAACGGCAGAGCGTCAACAACGTGTTTGATTTTCTGCTGGTCTACTTTGCTCCTTCCGGAGTATAAATTGCAAGGCTTCACCCCCTCTTTGCTCTTGGTGCAGTAACAATAGTTTGTGTGGGGCGACATTTCCACTCTGTTACCTGCAGCCATACAAGCCTTGGTTTCTGCTTGGCGACATCAGTCGCTCGATTGATACCAAAAGGCGACGTTAAGATTTGTGAAGATCTACAAACAATTTCTGGACTGACATTTTGTGGCTGTTCTTGGTATTATAAAGTCTACTCAAACACGACTTTGGTGATTTTAATGGTCCTTTTGATATGACGTTTAAAGAGTATAATAATTGGATATCTAAACTTTAACAACCTCTTCCACCTGTTCAAGTTTATCAAGATCTTGCATAAGTTGATTATAATCAATATGAGCCTATTATTGAGAATTTAATTGAAGATACTTCAAGTGGTTGTTCTCAAGATGACTTGAAGTTTATGATTCAAAAATTAATTTGTCAATTTAAATTCAACATTATTGGATTAATTTAATGGATATTTTAGCTCTCAAATATGAGTTAACCGTTAACTAGAACGTGAAGCTTTAAACTTGAGGACGAGTTTTTTTTCATAAGAAATGATTGACAATGCATAATTCTACTCATCATTGTATAATGCAAAGGAAGGCTTCTAATGATTTTTCTTTAAATTGATTTTCTTCAAAACTCGATGTAGAGTTCTTTTCAACACCACGGGGGTTTGCTCATGTAGGTTAGAGAAATAGCTGGGAAATCAATGTAAGGCTACTTTAGAGACAAATCAAGGCCATAATAGACTAAAAGTTGCTCTAACATATGAGCCTTGACTCTTAGAACTATAAAATACGGGCCTCGGCTCCAGAAACCATCCGACACCAACCTTGGCTCCTTGTCTTAATGGTAACCAAATTGAATCTTTCAAAAAAATATTTAGGGGCAACTCCAGGCCTCAATTAATTACAAAGATATAACATTGTTCTCATAACACATAAACAACCGAACTGAACTAAAAGACGTGCTATTTGTGTTGGTCCACTCAGTGATACATGACTGAAATCCGGGCCGACAGCCAAAGTTTCACATTAATTATCTTTGAGTGCATGTAAAAAGCGTATTATTTGCAAATTTGCAAAGCCAAAATAATTGTTTTGTATAGTACATGTATTGGAAGGCTGCAAGAATCAGCAGTAGAAAGATAATTTTCACTAGCTTAGTCACGATTTAGAACTATTGTAAAAAATTTTTGATTAAAATTGATGTCCTGTTTTTTTTTAAAAAAAATGAGGAAAAACATGAGGAAATTGAAAATTTTCAACCATTTTCTTCTAACAATAACAATGTTTCTTAAGACCCATTACCAAATTGTTTTATAAAGCACTGTAGTAACAAGATAAGGCATGTCAGACATGTCATGTGTGTGAAAAAAACGGAGGCTTTATGCCAGAGATTGCCATCATTGGACCCCTTTTTTTTCTGTTGCCTTTGGCACATAATAAAATCAAATGCCAATAATAAACCAAGCAAAGGGCAATTAAATAGTTTCTGTTAAAAAAATATAGCACATAGTAAGAATATGTTGGACAAATACTATATCCACTACTATGTTCATACACAAATGTTGCCATCCAAAATGGGTGCATCATCATCGATTTGCAGTCCCTGCTCCTGTTGAAGCTCAAACTATATCATGCGACTGACGTTCTGCAGGATACATGAAGCTCATAATGAATCACACTTCTTGCACCGATTAAGGATATTGAACAAGTTAACTAAATCTATCAAAAATTTGAAGAACTTTGTCGCACCTTTGTAACCAACAGATACAACCGCCTGACCTACTAATCCAAAGCAGGGAATGGAAAGAGCAGAAACTCGGTTCAATATGCTCCTGCAGTTTTCTACAGCAAGTTAGGACAGCATGGTAGTGTCTGGAAAAGTGCCAGACCCAAAAGTACAAAGTCAAAGATTTTAAAGTTTATATACTCTAGAAATTAACCAAGATAACTAAGATCATCATAGGTGCAGAGTTTTGCCTGAAGGTTGCAAACAGTAGTATGGTTCATGCAGAATTTTGTTTAACTGAAACTAGTATAAAACTACTAAATAGGAGACTTACCCACGTGCCAGCTAATTTGATCATTTCAAAGGTTCTGAATTTTGATCATGATGGCGCCGTTGTGATAGCAATGTCTTTGTTCTTTCTAACACACCAAAGAATATCGAGCCCCCAATTCCTATCCAAAGCACCCTAGGTCCAATACCCTGCAAAAAATACATTGATGTCACTCTTGGACTGCACAGCCAACCATAATCTTACAGATCTTTATCAGCATCTTTCAGAGAAAAGACGCCGAGAATATGAAAATATGCAGTCAGAGAAATCAACGAGAGTTGGAAAGTTGCATGGAGTGCTGAAGAAAGTCCACATTTTAACATATGAATACAATCAATACCATTTTTTGTATTTGTTTAAAACAAATTTATAATAAAAACTCTTCTCAACAGATCAAGATAATCTACTCGAGAAACAGACAAATATCACAAAAAAGTGACAAATATTATTGAATTATCTAAATAACAGCAACAAAATAGCAAACCTTCAAGAGGGCATTAGGTCCTTCTTCCCTAACAATTGTTTGAACACAATCAAAAACACCTTTGTACTGATTGGCGGATCCCTATTCAATAAATAAAAAAACCATGAAGAAACATTACAGCAATCAAAACCTGTAAAAAATACGGAAAATCAATGAAAAGAAGATCCGTGTCACAATGCAAATACCTGAACCATTAGCCTTGTCTTAATCACATCGAGAGGAGTTGTAATTGCCCCAGTTATTGCACCTAATAATTTGATTATCAAATGCATGTAATTATTATATCAATTCAGGATGACTAAATAAAAAAAAAGGATGATTGAGGAAAGAGACAAAATAAAAAATCCAAAGGAATACAAAGTCAGCAAAAAAATGAGTTCATTTACCTGCAAATGCACCAATTATAGCATTCTCGGGGTCATTTAAGTCTCTTTTTGCCTAACAAGCAAAAAACATTGCGAATAGATACTGCAACAAAGTTGCAAGAATTGCACTTGTACACAAAAATGGAAAAGAACCTTCTCATTATTTTTTTAATTATGGCATAGAAATACAGCAAAAAAATTTACCGCAAGCTTGTATCCCAGGCGAAGCTGCTCATATATACAGAACTGGATAGCATCAAATGGCAAATCTCGTAGCAAGAATGAGCTGTATCCCTGACAATACGCAATTCAACAACACATGAGCATTTCAACAAATTATAGCAGTAAAACCACAGTTTCTTAATCAACCACATTATTTATACCAGCCACTCCATATGAAGGACAGACAAAGGTGGCAAAAGAAAGATAAGCATGAAGAAGAGAATTTATAGATGACAAAAGGGTTTCCAGTTAATGTTACCGCATAAAGACCTTTAAACCCCTCCTTTGCAATAATCAGCCGAACTGCATCTGGAGCTGAAGCAAATTGTCCAGTTTGCATCCTCTGCTTTACCACCTGTAATGTTAAATTGTTAACACGGATGTGGTGCATGAACAGATTAAGAGAAGCAAGCACCTGACTATGAGTAACTGTAATGACGAATGGCTATTTAGATTCACAGTAAGTTTTCCACCAAGCAAAAGTTCCCTACTCTTGAACTGACATTCATAAACTCCATTGAAAAACCAAAATGGAAATGTTCAGCCCACATCAAATAATCTCTATGCTATACATTTACATAATAAACCACAATTAGAAAGAAAAACTCAAGAATTCAGTGAACCTGAACTATAGCTTTCTATTTTTTAAACAAAAATTGTAGATGACTGAGAGCGCCAAAGGATCTCTCTCCAGTCATCCAAGAGCATGACTAGAATCTCAAAGCCTTACATTCTGGTCCAACATTTGTCAAATACAAAAAGTAGGCAACCTTCAAGCTAAAATTACCACCAGCAGGTGCCAGGTATAGAGTTTACTCACGTCAACCACCGGTCAAGAAACTGATCAACTAGAATGTGTAATATCTTAAACAATCAGTTTGCAAATAGAAGAAGCATATGAAAGATCTCAACAGCATTTCAGTTGACAAAATTTGCACTTTATTACGTCCTTTATTAGATCTTTCATTAGCATTCCAATAATCACAGCAAAAATTAGCAGCTAACGTAAATAAGAATAATCATAAACGAGCATATATGTAAAATTGTAAAATGAAGTTGTACCTCTGTTGGGACACGAATAAGAGAAGCAGCAGTTCCTCCAATGGCCCCTGCAGTCTGCAAGAGAATATAGACTAAATACGAGTAAGCTGCCTATCTCTGAAAGAATGAGTGTACAATAATTTCCTATTAGGTGCATTTTACATATATACCACTTCCATCGAATTGTGAAAGAGTCTTTAACTAATACCAGTGTTTATCACCTAAGACTCTGGGATGCTCTCATTATGGTTCTCACTTAGTATGCTTCTTATGTGGCCATTTATTTTCTATTATTAATCATAACCTTATTTTAGTATAAAGAGACATTCGGATTAAATTTTTTTATTATTGGACCATTATTATTAGAAATGATTTCCTACTCAGTTATATCGTATGGAGTATTCAAGTCCCCTTACTAGAGATGAAACATCAGAGATTTGAGGTCTTCGTTCTAGTTTCTTTATTTTTCTGTAGTTTAATTTATTTTATTTTTCATAAATAGTTGTCAACGGCTCTGTTTGGGAGTATGACGAAACAAAACCACCTAATGAATGCATAAATAAATTGTGAAGATATAGTTCCTTTCATCACATGTCCTTATTATCCAATTTCCCATTACTTTGTTTTGATCAGCAAAAAGGCAACTTAGTAAATTTTGTACACTAATACTGTTATCCATGTACTCTCATTTACTTTATTAAGAATCCAGGGCCTTTAGGGGGAAGTGGAAACCATAATGCATATTGTATAACTACAAAAAGATGTATAATCATGATACAAATTGCGGAACATTTTTTTCTCAATCTTTCAAGGAAAGATAGAACAAACGATATCAATAAGAGTGAAATTCAGAAAAAAAATGAAAGTTGCTTAAAGGATTATTAGCAAGAGAAGTTTTGTATACCAGACAATTAAAACTACGTAGTCCTACCAGATGAGCAAAAGCACTAAGATTTTCAGGAAAGGTCTTCAACAGTTTCTGTTTAGCTGGTTCATATACACCCACAAATATAGCTGATGCCCTGAAAGTACAAAACAGAGAATTAAGACAAGAAACAAAGAAGTTGAATAAACAGATAGTAAATAGTCATAAACATTAATGCATCAACACACAAAAACACACAGATGATAAAGTGTCAATTTATCATACATCTTCCAACTTGCCTCGCGCTTTATATTTGTAATAATTTCTGGTCTTTATTATGCAGGTTTACACTAACAACTAATAAAAGTCAAACTATTCACTTATATTCAACAAAAAACTAACAGAAAAAAAACACAACAAAAACTGTAACAAAGATTAACTTAAAAAAAAAAAAGCAAGTCAATCCTCAATGCAACTATTAGTATTGAGACAATATAATGATTTCCTTTACAAAGAGAGAAAGAAAAAAAAAGATTAACTGATGAAAGGAAAATAACAGGTTTATACGTGGAAAGTCAGAAGAGATTAATCTATGTTATTACTTATTACAGGTTGCATAGAAAGACTTTTTACTGTAAGCTGCAATAGAAGTGCATATGATATCACCACCTCACATCTATATGCAATGTGTGTCTGTATCATTAAGGATTTGTAGATTAGGGATTGTTGATCCATATAGCGCTTTAAAATTGAAGAGAAGACAAAATCGTATAAGCCCTAAAGACCAAAAAGGTCAATGAGAAGATCCTCAATTCAATGCACACAACATGAAAAAGTGAGAATATCTTTTATCAAATGGGAAAGGGGTAACTCACGGCAACACTCCAGCTAGATTTCCAGCCAGACCAGAATAAAGACCCTGGAAAATTATCTTTCCTCCACCATGGATAGCCTGAGATTCATTACAAGACACATAACACCCTAGATGCTACCACAAGTAAAATCAGGAATTAACGATAGAGGAGACACACCTGAAGTCTAGTCTTTATTGTGTCAATTGGGTATAGCACTGTTTCAACAACCACGCCAGCCATCCCACCGGCAATTACACCATCTGACATAACGCAACAGAATAGTAGCCCGTCAAAAACCCATAACACGCATGCTCTATCAACGGTGAAATTTGGCATAGATTTGCTCCACCATTCTGTCTAGTCTATTTCATAACCATGATCAGGTTTTTTCACTACTTCCTTCTTTAGCCTATATTCTCTTGGCTTGTCTCTCTTGCTAACTTTTGCAATTTAATACCGCCGTTCATAATTAAATCTAGCAAAATCATCTAAAGTACCTAAAAAACTTGCAGCATCAGCATGTATACCTACAACTGTTTGACTTACATTGAACTGTTTAAAATCTGAACTGTGGAGCGCACAGCTTATTACTGAGTCACTGACATAAACTAATCACGAAAAAAAAAACAGAAATTGCAGCAATGATAAAATGCATACCAAGTAAAGCATGAAAAAGGTTAAACGGCTTCTGGTCTTGAGCAGTAAGAGATGCAAAAATATTTGACCCCTCCACTTGAGGGATAGATGATTGTCTACTTCTAGATGCATCTGTAGAACGGTAACATAGTAAATAAACGTTGACAGATATTGCTACGTGTTGACTTAACTGGCACTTAAACAAGATAAAAAAAAACTTATTCTTATTCAAATACTTGGAAAAAGACAATCCCTGCAACCGAGTTATGATGCTTAAATATAGGCAAATTTCTGACTAGAAAAATATCACTTACCAAGAAAATGGCACTTCAAGCTATTATCTGCTGCATGAAGGCTATAAAAAGACAAAGCCTCCCATTTGCAGTAATTGATTCAAAACCTCTTACATTCTAACTCAAAACAAAAAATCCACCTCAGAAACTAAGCACTTTCCCTTTCACCACCTCATTTGTGTTATCACTTTTTACCCGAAACAGCAAATACATCGAAAGAACTTATATTCAAACTAGTTCATTGGATAACAACACCGTCATCTATTAGTAATCCTATTGTCGTTCCGGTGGTCACCTGTTTTACTTTTACCACCACCACGAAACACAAGCTGGGAGCTTCTATCATCCACCACCAACACAGGAGGACCCATCAAGGAATCAAATTTATCACCTAGCACAACAAAAACGTGGACCCTTAACTTTCAAATCAGATCACAACGCACCAAAAAACAAATTACCAACAGGCCAAAGACGCACACTCTCTTCAAACAAAAAGAGGGGGGGGGGAGGGGGAAAAGCAGCAAGTTACTCCAAAGAAAGGCGCAGACTTTGCATGCATTGAACATAGAAGACGCAATATACAGTGGTGAAAATCGATTGGAAGGAGAAAAAGGTACCGCTTAGTGGCCGTGGCTGGAGAGGGCATCACCGGGGACTGGGGAAGGAGTCTCTCCTTGAGATGGACATCGATTCCGCCGGAAAGCTTTATCCGAGAAATGATGGAAATTCATTTCCAAGTTATCCGTCCTAGGAATTGGGAAATATTATTTAGTTTAATTTAACATATATGGCGGGGGATTAGGAAACAAGTCAAATCTTTAGGTAAAAATTAACTATTTCAATTTTAAATTATTACTATTATATATATATATATATATATAAAATGTTGAATACGATTCGCAAAACTATATAAATATGTTAAATATATGAATAATAATTCTTGCCTCGTTAATTTATTAAATTTTATATTTGATTAATATATTTTAAAAATTAATGTATTATCTTTACTCGACGGATTTCACTTATACTTCTAATTAAAATAAATCAATATTTAAGTTTTTGGAATATTCTTTTATCTTTTAAATTTAAGACAGAGGCTCAATTAATTTTATTTAAATTAAACTTTAAATTTTTATAAATTTTAAATGATTATCATTTTAATTAACAACGCATATTTAAAAGACTTCCCATGTGATGCTCGATTAATCCTTTATTAGAAACTAATTATATTATTATTATTATTATTATTATTAAAACTCGAATTCGCAGCCGTGAGAATGGAAATCTAGCTTGCAGACCATCTCTCCATCGCCATCCACCGGCCGATCATTCTCGCCGTCTCCGTCGCCGGTGCCAATACTGGGATTGTGTCAAAGGTACGGTCTTTCTCATCACATCTTTGTTTTCTTCTTATCTGTTATATTCTCTGACGCTTCCGTGGTTGGTCATGACGGCGGTTGTCCACAGATCCGGCCAGATCCACCGCGTTGTTGGATGGCCACACTCTGCCTTAGCTTAATCAGACTGGCTCTACTTGACGGTCATCGGGTGTAGTTGATTTGTCGCTGCTCGACTTTGAAACATGTGGGACTTGAACTTGTGCTGGGAAATGAAGTCTCCTACAGTTTTTTATTCAATTCGATTCTGTTCTGTGAATCAAATAATTGACCATTATAGCTACCGATCAATCTAGTTTTTGGAGAAAGATTCAATATTTTGGCTTAATTTTGCACTAAGAAGTGTTCTGTCTTCTTCTTTTTTGTCATTGTAGCAACCGATCAATTCAGTTTTTGAAGCAAGATTCAATATTTTGTATTTTACTTGGTTGAAAGCTCTTTAATTTTGTACTAAGAAGTGTGTCTTTCCTTTTTTGCTAAATATTGTTGTATGGGCATTCAATTTTTTTTATATTGCTTGGGTTCGACTTTGGAATGATGTGCGTGGGAAAGATTTGAGCTTAGAAGTCACTGATCTGTATTAAATCTTTTATTATTGTGATTGCAGATCGGAAGTTTTTTCCTTTAATTGGGGATTTCATAGCGATCCATCGAGAGCTTGAGGCAATGATCTCACAGTTCTTCGTTCTGTCTCAGAGGGGAGACAATATTGTCTTTAGGGACTGTAAGTTCTTCGTTGAATTGGTGCTTATCTAGGTGTTTATTAGTTGGATTGTTTTTTTCTTTTCCCGCTAAGTAATTGTGTGATTCGAAGTTTTGGCTAAATGACTTTCTATTTTTTATTTGTTAATTTTAAATTAGTTTTAAGTTATTGGTTGTTGACCATGTCGTGATTTTTGTTTAAAATGAATTTGTTTATACCTGATGCTGATTTAGTAACTGAGTCCCTTTTTACCCGTAATTTAATAAATTGGTGGTGCTACAGTCCTTGAAAATTGATTCATGAATTTGCATCTCGTGTTTTTTATTGATCGTGTTGCTTCATTTACTTGTGTCCTGGGTTTAAGATTGTCCATTATTGTAGACCACTATGATTATTTCAATAATGCTAATGATATCAATAGTCAGTTGATTACTTTGAATAACCTTTTTTTTGTTGATATGTATACCATTTTCTGTAATTTGCATTAATCTCATCTTTCTGTGTACATGCATATTGACATAGAGCTTTTTTTTTTTCTATAGATCGGGGTGAGGTACAAAAAGGGAGTGCAGAGATATTCTTTCGCAATGTGAAGTTTTGGAGGGGAGATGAAGGGAATGAGGCACCCCCTATCTTTGTAGGTATTTTTGTTAACCAATGTATATTTGTACTAGATTGACACTAAATATAGATTAGCTTGTATTAGTCTAAATTATGGCCAGATTCTAAACCATGCGCAGTTCAACCTGAGGCTTCGTATAATTTTTTGACAGTTTACTTGTATAGTTGTAGTTTGGATTACCACATACATGCTTGGAATTGCTATATTATTTGAAATTTTGATTTTTTTGTCTTTAATTTGCACCAGAATGTGGATGGTCTAAATTACGTGCATGTGAAGGTTGCCGGCCTGCTATTTGTTGCAACCACCAGGGTAAATGTATCACCTTCCTTTGTTTTGGAACTTCTGCAAAGAATTGCTCGGGTTATTAAGGATTATCTTGGGGTTCTAAATGAGGATTCATTGAGGAAGAACTTTGTATTGGTATATGAATTGCTTGATGAAGTCATTGTAAGTTTTCCTTCTGAATGTTGGCTCTCTTCTTTTTATCTTCTCATATATTAAATTCGATAATGTTTTTTTATCAACAACAATGCTGTCTACCAGTCATAGTGAAGTGATTCTGGTCATTGCAATAGTTGCTTGGTGCTGATGCCATTTACACCAATTACGATATTACACCATCAATATTTACTGTTGTATAATTTACTAATTGTTCTTTTTTCGTAATACATATAATAATGGAGACATTGTTCTGATACCGATTGAAGATAATGAATTAGACCTGCTTCTTGTTCCATCTTCAGGATTTTGGCTATCCACAAACTACTTCTACTGAAACTTTGAAGTCCTATGTATTTAATGAGCCCATTGTCGTAGATGCAGCACTTCTTCCTTCTCTTGGTCCTGCTGCCATGTTTATGGTATGCACATACTCTTCCGTTTGTTTTGACTTGGTTTGGGTTTTATGTTTTCAAACTTTCAATGTTTCATGATCGTAATAAATTTTCTTCAGCAAGGAACCAAAAGGATGCCTGGTACGGCCGTTACAAAATCTGTTGTTGCTAATGAACCTGGTGGCCGGAGAAGGGAAGAAATTTTTGTTGATGTTATTGAGAAGATCAGTGTTACATTCAGTGCTAGTGTGAGTAGTGATACCCTTTCTG
This sequence comes from Piper longum, assembly GCA_032619315.1. Taxonomy (NCBI): domain Eukaryota; kingdom Viridiplantae; phylum Streptophyta; class Magnoliopsida; order Piperales; family Piperaceae; genus Piper; species Piper longum. The sequence goes on along the minus strand of JAVDBV010049086.1, from coordinate 8,589 downwards.
TTGTAGCTTTGCCTTTTGCTTATTTAGATCGAGTGGAAATTTATTCCATGGATTCTAAATGAATTGGGTTCATGATGATTTAAATTCTGTTGACTTTATGCCACAAGCCTCATTTATTTGGGAGGCAAGTTATATTTGATGATGATTTTGATGAGGACTTCATTTGTGCAGACAAGGAATTTACTTATTTTGGTATTTTGATTAGAAACTTTGTCCTTCATCATTTAATCTAACATCTAATTATAGGGTTACATACTCACATCGGAGATAGATGGAACCATTCAGATGAAAAGTTATCTCACCGGCAATCCAGAAATTCGTCTGGCTCTGAATGAAAATCTTTCCATTGGAACTGGAGGAGGCCATGGATTTGGTATTCTTGCGCTAATAACTTGTCTTTATGCAAAAAATCCAAGATTTTTTTTTCAAACTATTCATGGTTAATGCTATTAAATATAAAACTGTAAAGTTTGAAACTGTTAGTGAAAATATTAGTATCTTTTTAGCATCTGTGTTTACTTTCCCTGGAGCAAATGTATTTCCAAACACACATTTTAGAACAGTTAGTTTACTTGTTGATGCAGGAGCATACAAGACCACATTGCTTACAAATCATAATTCTCAAGCATACAATCATATTAATTCTATTGCTATCCTTGACCTATAGTTTTGACTGTTACAATGTAAGGGTAGCAGTAAAACATTTCTTCTTGCAATGTTAGGCATATAACCTCTTTGCATCTGTGTGTACCTTTGGCAGATTATGTTAGTTCTGCTGGTGGTGGATCCGTAGTTCTTGATGATTGTAACTTCCATGAATCTGTTCATCTGGACAGTTTTGATCTGGACCGAACTTTGACTTTGGTAAGGGGTGTTATGGGTCATATAATTGGGATTATGGTGCTAAAGTGGCTAAAAGTTGATTCTGCACTTGTGACTATGGTTGCCCTTTGGCTGTTTGATCTTGTGAAGTCCATGTGGCTTTGTACTTGTCGCACATAGTTTACCCATTTACTTTTTTTATTGTTCTTTTATTGTTAAAATTGAACAACAGTTATTATTGACTTGTCAATTCTGTGCTGACCTCTAGCCTTGTTTTGTAGGTTCCTTCTGACGGGGAATTTGCTGTTATGAATTACCGGATGACTCGAGAGTTTAAACCTCCATTTTTGATAACCACACTTATTGAAGAAGCAGGATTCAAGGTTTTCTACTAATATTGTCTTGAGGTGTTTTTTTCTCCGCTAAATTGATATGTCTAAATTAGTTTATTGACGCCATTCATTCTCTCTTACTTTAAAGGCTGAAGTTCTTATAAAAATTCGTGCTGATTTCGACTCCAGTATAACTGCAAACACAGTTTTGGTGAGCATGCCACTGCCTGCTTATACATCAAGGTGATATTTCTAGCACATAAAAGGAGGTTTAGTTGGGGCTTAATTTATTGCCTTTTTGTTGATCTATTCTTGTTATGATTATTTTCTTTGGCATGCTCCATTCTCTCTACTTCTCTTCACTTGCCAGCCATCCTTCCCTCTTGTCTTTCTGAAATGACCTGGGACATGATTTTGAAAACCTCGAATATCTTCTGTTCTGTACCAAATTGGGTGATGATCTTGTGTGGTGGATTGTTATATAATTTATGACTTAGTAATTCTTATTATTGGAGATATTAATAATGTGGCTACATGGTCATGCAATCTATTAACTTTGTTGATGGTTTTTCTTGTTCTTTCCATTGATTTTCTCACTTGAATGATGTTCCTTAGGGTAAGCTTTGAGCTTGAACCTGGAGCTGTCGGAAACACAACAGATTTCAAGGAAGCTAGCAAAAAATTAGAGTGGGGACTAAAAAAGGTTCACTTTGTTTCTGCCATTTCAATTTTTTGTGTGTTTTATTTTCTTCATCTGATATGTGGAATGCTCTTGTTTTTCGATCTGATAAAATGAATTCATTTCAGATTGTTGGTGGATCTACACATACATTACGTGCAAAGCTCACATTCTTACAGGAGTCTCACAGTATGTGGTATTTTACATTTTAAACGTTTTTAACAATTTCATCAATATACTTTTAGTTTGATCTCAGAAGCTATTCTTATTAAGCGGGCAATTTGATTTTTTGAGATAACTGTCTCGTAATATCTTTTTAAAGACATGACATCTTCATATGATGCTTAAGCATGTAGATCTTGGTGTATCAGTATTAGGTGGCCTGATAAAATCAAGATTCGTAGTTTATCCTTTTTTTTGTTTTATACCTTTTACACATTAACAACTAAAGTTTTCTGCTCAGCTAATATTAACAAGGAAGCAGGACCAGTAAGCATGACTTTTACGATACCCATGTATAATGCTTCACGGCTTCAGGTGAGAAGTTTATTTATTGTGCTAAATATGACATTATTAAAAAAAATTATGCACAATTTATCTATTTATTATTATTTTTCGCTAAAACTTGGTTGACTGTATAGCTCTGTAGCAATGTAATACTTAAACTTATCAGTAAACTTTTTGGCTTATGTGAGGCCTTTTGATGTTGGACAAGTTCTAATATATTAGTTGTTGAAGTATAAATTTTTTGTTTAATGGTGCTATATTTGTGAAAGAATAAACATGATAGATTTAAGGGAGTTGAGTGATCATACACTGAAAAGCTGTAATCTTTAAATTCTTTGAGATGATAAATGAGTTTATTCTGCAGCTGTTGTGTGTGAGTTGCTTTGCAGAATGTTATTCATGTCTACCCAAAAATGGACATATTAATATAACTTTTCCATTAAAAACTAACATTAATGAATCATAGACGAAAATATGTCTGGTACAAATATTTATGGAGTGATAAATCATTTGTTTAGTTTGATGTTTTAAATAGAATTTGTTATTATTAACATTGGTAAAAGATAATTAGAATTTGCTGATGATTAAATTTGATAAATAGAGGGATAGACAAATATGTGATTTTAAGAATATCCAAATATTCCTTCCGGTCATGAAATTACCTAATTGTGTGCTTCTCTAATGAAGTTGTGCCTGAAGGGCCGATGGACAACATTGGAAATCTGATTGTGTTTTATTTTATGATGCTTTAATTGATTGTGTAATGGATACAGGTGCGATACTTGCAAATAGCCAAGAAATCCAAGACATATAATCCGTACAGATGGGTGAGATATGTGACACAAGCGAACTCCTACGTTGCACGCCTATGACCTGTAAAGCGCTCATGTTCAAAGCCAGATATTATTCACGTTTTCTATGCCATCTCTGGGCACCTCCTGTTTGTTAGAAAGGGGCAGCATTGGAGATTGAAATTCTTGAGTTTTGCTCCAAGTTTGGGGACTGTTTTAAATTTAGCTGTATGATTTTTCTGGCCAAAATTGTGGTGCAAACATTTGTGCTATGTTTCATCCCCTTCATAAAGGGTCCTTGCAAAGACCGGAAATGTCATGTTGGCAGTTCTCCGAGCTGTACTCCCCAGTTTGATTTCATAAAGGATTCTTGATATGGCAACAAGGTCCATCCTCATCCTAAAGGTTACTTGAAGAGACTAGAGTCTTAGTTAAGTGTCGTCCAAATTCCCATACAACTCAAAGGATTGCACTTGTATATGCAGATAATTAATGAGATTGCTTATTATTAGCTGCAGCTGATATGAAGAGTATATGAGCAACACATAAACCTAATTATATATTCATATCTTAGATTACATGTGGCAGTTACTTATTTTTTTCATAATTTGACTACGGTAAAATGGGCTCCCACTACTGGTATATATGCAATTCCTAGTGTTGCGATACTTGGTGAACTCGTCAATGCATTGAGATCCATTTAGAAAAAAAAAAAAAAAAAAGTGTCGTAGATCCAGGTTTCAGAGTCAATTGTTTCGATTCCGTTATATACGTCCGCTGTCGAAGAAGAAGCCACTTTCATGTTTTCTCCAGCAAGGAGAACCATGTTTTCATGTTTTGAACAGACAACAAAATTTCCAAAATTTCTTCTTTGACGTCACTCTTCCCTTGTAAAGTCATATTCATGCTTTCTGAGCTTTATCAGGCCGTTCCTCTATGGTGTCGCTAATTTTGTCCCTATTTCTCTTCCCATCGGAGTGTCTTCTTCTATTGTTATGTCTTCCTCCCCTGGCATGCAGCGATGTATTCATAAATAAATAAAAAGAAACACATTTACCATTCACGAGAAGCAGCTTACCACCTAGGATGAAAAATTGATAGTGCAAATCTTCTTGACTTCAAAAGTTTAAAACCGTATTGATGGTTTTTGTGTAGTTTCCAAAACATGGCAGAAGTATATGATATCAAGCCAAAATTGTATACCTTCCATGGAAGGACTTATTTCGATCTTGGTTATTTCTTAGTAACCTCCAATATTGCTTTTCAGCATCACCTGCAATTTCGGATTAAATAGTAAAGGAAAAAAATGTAAGACATAAGGAAAGATTATTAGCATGAAAATAGTGTAAATGGAAAAAAAAATTATATGAAATGATCACGCAATGAGATGAATGACATGAAAATTTTAAAAATTTCTTTCACATGTTTGGTTAATAGAAAAATAAGATAAAATAAAATATTCCTTGTTATGTACGTATGCCTCTCAAAATTTCCCCCAATTTCTTTTGATTCATAAGAAAATGTTGTTTTGTAAAATTTTACATAGACTTACTTAAACTGAAATTAAAATTTTCTTTGACTAAATTTCAAGACATCCACGCAGAAGAAAATTTATGACCTCCAAATTTTACATTTCTTTCATGCAATTTTAGGACAACAAAACAAACCTTTAGTATATAGAAGAAACACATCCCCCTAGCGTCCCAGAATTCAGAAACTATACATGAGTCAAGATAATGTGCTAGTAATCTGGTAATCTGGCATTTTCACACATAAATGCGAATAAAACTTCAATCAACATAGCTTCAACATTTTCACAAAAGCCCTCTAGATTTACGACCATTCAGTTTGATAATGCTTTAAGCGCATGTATGTAATAACCATCATATTGTCCATTGTTCTTGTACTAAAGCTTTAAGAAGCCAATCCCTTCACTGCCTTACCCATACAACATCCAACTGCAGGTATCAACAACTTATGGTCTTCATAAGAAATGACTGAAAAACAGATTCATAAATAAATGTGGCCGTAAGAGATTGGCTTCCAGAAATTGCTAAACGTCCTTAGAATAGAAAGAGAAAAATTGAACGATAATGATTAATTCGCTATAAATAAAGAATACAGACATTAATGGGTTCAATGCAAAAATTGATATGGATCAAATTATAGGTACTTATTCAATCTTAATCATAGAAGCGACCTCAAATTTGCCAATCAATCAAGTAATATGATAAATACATTGCATACTTTGACACTGTTGTTAGCATAAAATTAACAGTCTGGTACTTGAAAGTTGCTAAGACTGTTACGTACTCAGTTCAGTGGAGGAGGCTTGAGAATACCATTCCCAGAATGAACAATCAATTCAACCTCAAATAGACAAAATAACCCAGTCTTCAACAATGTAGCTAATTTCAAGTTTGAATAACATGGTTAAAATTTATTTAAAATTTTATATTAATGCAGAACATGAAACCTTAGAAAAGTACGAGTACTTTTACATGGGAGAAAAGCATACCAGTTACAGGTTCCAGGGTAACTAAGCGGCCCTTCACAATCAAGCCACCTTCATCAGCCATAATTGCTAATGCCCGTGCCTTCTGGCCAGCTTCAGGTACCTCAAAACGAATGTATCCTGATTCTTCACCCATGCGATAGTCAACAAACTTTCAAAACAAACAAACAAAATTGTTAGGAAAACATAAGCTATACCAACAGTCATCTAAACCATGAAAAAAAAAAGCACTTGAAAAAACAAAACATTAGGACAAGAAAAATCTCCAAATGCATATTTAGAACAGCATGATCAGCATCTAATTTTACAATATATTTTAATGCAAACTTAATATCTAAACAGCAGAATGTTGGGTTCTACGCCCAAAATGCCAGATGAAAGAAAAGGGGGCCTTCTGAAACTTGGTCCCCACAAGCTCTAGTTGACTTTGTCAGAAGTTGTCAAATTGCAGCTGCAGCTATAGCATATTCAAACAAATATCATCACCAATTTTATCAGCAGCTTAATGCTTACATAGAATTCTGGCATACGGAATATAATAGCAGAACCGGTAGTCTCTACTGTACAATCAGTTAAACAATGCTTTCACTACCTGGACAATTCCAAACTTTTGGAACACTTCCTTCAGATCCTCCCTCATGATAGCATCTCCCTTTTGAGTGCGAGCTACAGCATCACCTGCACTGTTATTGTCACCATTCTCTAAATTTTCAACACCTGCAACTTCTGTTTCCTCTTGCTTCGACAAATTTACTGCATCCACTATGCAGCCATCCTCTAAACTATTATCAGCATTGCCATTGTCCTCATCAGCTGAGGTTGGAGCTACATGCACTTGGTGGGCAACATAACCATTATTCTGATGGCATGCACCGTTATTTTCATCAGTTTTGCTTGTCAAGGTTTTCAATTGGAAAGTAACAATCAACCCTTTGGGATACCTGCAAAGTAGACAATCAGGAAAGGGGCAAAAAATCAGAACATGTACCCATATGACAAATACAAGGAAAATAAACAGCCTAAGAAGCATGGTACTACAAACCAATCATCCATGGAAGAGTCCTCTTTCTTGTTGGAATCTTGAGAACTGCGAACCTGATTCCTTAATTTTTCTCTTTCGAAATCATACACCTTCCTGCATTAATGAATGAAGGCATTAACAAAAGCAACCAAGTGACCAATTGACAACAGTTTAAAACTACCACCATAATTACTTAATTTTCTTGTTTCTAACAGTGCATAGCACTCGGATCTTCACTTTTTACACAAATAAGGAGGCTTACTTGGGCTTCAGTTCTAATTCTACCCCTGCATAAACTAGATGCTGGCCCAATATATTCTTAGCATCTTCCTCAGTAGAAAACTCAACCAAAGCACTCCCAGAAAAACACCTACTATCAGCAACATGGCGAGGAAGCCTTACACTATTTATCTGCAGGAGATAAAAATGTCTAACAATGAGGATAATAATCCGCATTGATAAATAGACCAGCATCAAATCGAACAAACATAAAAACCTTTCATATATGAAGTTTATGAAGCCTATATTACACGCGTACCCAGATAAACATCAAAAAAACTTTTTAAAAAAAACAGATTATTTTACAATCTAAATAATTTTACGATCATTATTATTCGTACTGTAGTACAACTTGTGGGTTATGAACAAATGCAACCAATCTCACCTTTCCATATTGCGAAAAATATGTCTGGACATCATCCATCACAACATCATACTCCAAAGGAGATGCAGCAATTGTTCTTGAATCCACTTGCTCTATCACTTCTTCTGGTTTTAGTAGTGCGGTCAGCCGGCCAACCTTCTTTCCTGTAAACAAACACTATTATACATGCACGCTCAAGACAACCAAATGACATACCATACACATTACTCAGATCTGTCAACACAAACATCCTATATCAACTCATGCAAATACGAAATGCTAAAAAAATAGTCCAACGGAATCAAATATTCTCTATCACTTCTTCTGGTTTGAGCAGTACAGTCATTCGACCAACCTTCTTTCCTATGAACAAATATTATCATACATGCACACTCACAACAACCTAACCGCATGCCACACACATGACTCAGGTCTGCCTAACACAAATATTCTCCATAAACTCATCCAACCATGAAATTCTACAAAAGATGACCCAACAACATCAAATATTCTCTATCACTTCTTCTGGTTTCATTATCAGACCAACCCTATTTTCTGTAAGCAAAGCTTGTTTCACGCAACACTCACAACAACCAAACCACATAGCGCACACACTATTCAGGTCTGGATAACATAGACGTTCTCCATAAACTCATGCAACCAAGAAATACCACAAATGATTACACATGCACACTCAAGACAATCAAACCACAAACCACACACATTATTCAGGTCTGGGTAACACAAATCTTCTCCATCAACTCATCCAACCATGAAATGCTACACGAGATGACCAACTCACCATCATCAGAGATTTTGAGCAGAGTCGACTTCTTCAACACTTCCGCAACAGCAAGCACAGCGCCCTCCGGAATCTCATCCACCGTCACCGATCCCAGCCGAAGATGAGACCGCATCCGGCCAAAGGAACAGATCAACGCCAAGCTCACCACTACACCAACAACAAACAAAAATCAAGATTCGCCACCAACAACAAAAACACAAAATCTACACTCACGGCCATCCTCGCTCTCATTGACTGCGTCGGTGAGGAACTTGTCACGGGGAAGATTGCTGTCACTGAAGTAGAACTCCACCTGCAACAAAACAACCAAACCCCGTCAAGAATCGAAGTTTAGAGGCGAGAGATGATGAAAAGACCATTGGCGAGGAGAGCAAGAAAAGGGGAAGGAGATGGAGACCTGTCTGAGTACGTCCTTGGTGGTTTCGTCGTTAAAATGTACGGCCGCCATGGATTCTCCGACCACGATGACGGAGA
>JAVDBV010049085.1:0-18580 GCA_032619315.1 Piper longum | reverse complement strand
ATATATATATATATATATATTTCATTCGGTTTCTATTTGAACTCAATTTTCAGGTCTCCAGAAAAATATAATGGATGAAATCGATCTTAACCCAAATTAAAGAATAATTAAACTTAATAGATAATTTTAATTCGATTTAGTCGATTATTTTAGTTTGGACCAAACTTTGTTCAACTATAAATATGATAATCGCCTCTTCGTGAACCATGCACTGGCCAACATTAATCTATATGTATATGAATCTTGATTCAGGAGGTGTGATTACTCTACATGATTCTATAGGTGGCTATCTTCATTATGCTTAAATTGATTTGAGTTTGGTCATTTAAGTCTTTACATTGGTTAAAAATTAAAGTTGACAACATATTGTTATTATAAAGAAATATCTCTTTCTTTTAGTAATGAATTCTAACTGTCCCAATTTTTATATAAGAAAAGTTTTTCTTAATAATTGTTTTCTTTATTTTAAAATTTAAGTTGATTTGGGTTATATTACTTCAAATTTTTGCTTTTACTAACTAGATTGGACGACAATATCGCCATAATGAAGAATTTTCTCCTTTTATAATAATGAATTCTAACTATTACTTTTTTTAGAAAGAAAAGAAATTTTGTTAACGATTATTGTTTAATTTAAAAATTGAAGTTGATTTATATTTTTTCATTCTAATATTTTTACTTTGACTCAAATCTAAAATTCACTAGAATATTTCATATATAATAAATAATAAACTCCTTCAAATTAAGAACCCTAATAATGTCTTCTTTATTTCTATCGTCGTCAATGTAGTACGAGAGCTTAAGAGTTAAGACTACTACTGTGATTTATATTTAAACCAAGGTCGTCATGTATTAAATGTGAATTTTATTATTTACACAATTATTTAAAATTTTCTTTATTTTATAAATATAATAATTTTCAGTACTTTTATTTTGCAAATAAAAAAAAGATAAAAAAGTGCTTTCATAATCCATAAAAAATTATTTAAAACATAGAAAAGAAATGTTACCTTTTAGGTCTTAATTTGTGTTTCGGAGGACTATTAGTTTGACAAGATATTTAATTTTTTATTTAAACTTATAAAAAAATTGCAAATTGAATAAATACAAATTTACAATTTTATTTTGATTTTTTTATGAATAATTTTAGTAAAAAATGGAATATTTGAACACAATGAGTAATGCTATTTGTTGATTAATTTTTAGTTTATAAATAAACAAATATTACGATTAATGTACATGTTTTGGTCATATTTAATTATAAAAACACAAATTTTTTGTAATAATGTTGGTGGTGGAAAATGAGCAAATGATGAGGTGAAAAATAATTTAGCTACGGCAGAGTGGGTGGGCCATGGGGAATAGTTTTTAAAATTACCACTTTGAGAACAATTATCATTGCGGTTAAACTAATAAAGCCTATAAAATTGAAAACAATACTACTACTATTATGGTATTTTAGTATTTGTATTTTATTTTACAGCGTAATGAAATTTACAATGTTGTTAAAATTTTGACAATCTAAAAGAAAATTAATTAATAATCCCATTTGAAACTATATATTATCAGAACATACATAACATATATAATAAAATAAACAAGGTAATGTTGGGTAGTTTTGACTTAAAATAAATAAAAATAAACAAGCCAACCTACTTAAATAAAAGACAAACTAATCAACTTGACTTATTTTTTATAAAAGCAAACAACCATAGCTGGGTATACTTATTTTTCAAATTGATTGTTAAAAAAATAACTTAGTGCTTGCTGTTATGTTTTATAATATTATAGTGTTACGTTACAGATTATTTATTTTAAAAAGTTTATACAAGAATGGGGTGACTTTGGAATAACTTTTTCCCTACTAAATAGTTTTTAATGGTGTTTAATTCGTTACTTTAGAGTTAGATTATATTTCATATTTTTTAAATAACTAAAAAAACTCTAATTAGAAAACAAAGTATCAAATTTTTTTATATAAAGTAAAATTCTTATCTTTATTTTTTTTAAAGCCATTATATCATATATTAATTTAATTATACGTTGAAGGCTTTCTTAATCTAGGGGTTACTAATTACTAAAAAATAGGATAGGAGAAAAATCGATTTAATCTGGAGAAAAATGAAAAAAGTCATTATCCAAAACTTTTGATTTGATTTATACTTATATTCTTACTATTCATTAGAGTCAAATTATATTTAATATTCTTTTAAATAATTATAAATAAATAAAAATCTAATTTGAAAATAAAATATTAAATATGCGGTATAAAATAAAATTAATTTCTTTAAAAAAATTCATAAAGTTGTGTATTATATATAAATTTAATTATACATTGATAGCTATCTTATCAATAATCATCTTTATCTAATCTGTTAAAATATGGAATTTATACGTGTGTAAAGTCCAGTCTACTATTTTCTAATTTATTATGATGTGCCATATTATATATAATGGAAGGTTTAGATTCATATGTATAGAATCTGTAAATTCAGAAATGATCTATTTAAGGAGTAATGGTTCAAAGTTGGGTGTATGATTTCTTTTTTGTCATTTAAAGATCACGTATAAAAATTTAGAAGATTTCAACCCAAGAAATTAAAATACAAGATTCTTTAAAATTAAGGTAAACTTCCTAATTTATTTAATATTACTAATTGTAATTTATATTTAAGTAATTTTTTTGTATATTTTTTATCTATATTTGATAATTTTTTCTTTATTTTGTATACAATCATAGGAGATTCATATAAAGGGTAGGGATTCTAAAATTAGATGTATGGTTTCTTTTATAACATTCCATCACTAATAAAGAATAAAAATAATGTATAACAATTTAAAAGATTGAAACCCATAAGATTAGAATATAGTTTTGCACACTTCCTTTATACAATACTATTAATTGTAATATATATTCAAATAAAATCTCTAAATTAAAACAAAATATCAAATTTATGATGTAAATTAAAATTATTATCTTTAAAAAAGTTATTCATGAAGCCTACGCACTGCGCAGGATCCAATTTGTTAAAATAATAATGACAACGATGATATTATAATCAAGTAAATTATATCATTGATGACGTGATTCGCTACTCAGTAAATACATTGATAATATTGATGATATTTAATTAATTAGTTTTTATAAATTTAATTTAAATTTTAATTAAATTATAATTAAACATTACTCCTAACGATGCCAATATAAAGTTATTTAAAATGTTACATTATAATTTTATAACAATGTCATCGATGTTATTAATAAATAATGACTTATGAAAATAAATCAATTAAATTTACTTAATTCATTGGGATGTATTTAATGCCAAAAAAAAAAATCCCCCCACCCCACTCCGAAGAAAAATTAACCCACCTCCTCCAAAAAAGATTTGCAACTCCCTCCCAAAAAAAAAAAAAAAAGATGCCTCTCCCACCTCAAAAAAAAAAAAAAAAGCCCAGCCCTCCTTTTCAAGAACAAAAAAACATTTCACATAAACCGCCATTAGCATTTAGTATAAATTGAACCGGTTTTTCTTTAACTAGGCAAAACCATGTAATGAAGGTTATAAAAAGACCACCCAGTATTGGTATTTAAAAACTTTACTGAACTCTCTCACACCATCATACCCCATTTGATCTGAAATTTATCAAGCTAATACCAAATTATGAAATTGAGGCCAACGTACACCCTATTTTCTCTCTCCTTTTTTATGTTGTTTAAGAGGCCACCTAAGTTTTTTCATGGTGTTTAATCCATTTGGTAGTGTAGTTTTATCCTATTAAATTCACTATTTGGAGGAACGTTTGATGATTGCGAGAAGGGATGTATGCAAGGCTGCTGGTGTGAAGCTTTTCTCTATAGGATTGATGGCGTTAAAGAATACTACCACAAAGGTTCATTGTTCAATGGCTGCCAATCCCCTGCCTACCTTGGCAACATCTATCTAAAACTGCCCAAGAACTTTAGCACCGTGAGTTCTTCGCTGTTCGCGGTTGAAGGCCCAATTTGCAGATATAATAACATACAGACTTTTGCCTCTCCAATCATGTATGAGGCAGGAAGGAGAGAACGTATGGTACTTGTACTGGTTTGTTTCTTCAGTTGGAGTGATAGAAGCTTCGATCATGTTGTCTGGTTGGTACTATCTTAATAGGCATATAGGGGTGCCCAATGCAGTAAAGCAAGTGTACAGGGCAATATTAAAGCAGTTCAGAAGATTCACCTATGCTGAGTTGAAGAAAGCAACAAAGAAGTTGAAGGAAGAGCTGAGGAGAGGAGGGGTCTGGAAGTGTGTGTACAAGGGAGTTTTGAATGATGCAAGAATTGTTGCAATGAAGAAGCTGGCAAATTGGAGCCAAGGGGAAGAGGAGTTTTGGGCAGAGGTGAGCACCATTGGAACAATCTACCACATGAATTTGGTGAGAATGTGGGGTTATTGTTAAGAAGCAGCACATAAGCTTTTGGTGTATGAGTACGTTGACAATGACTCTCTAGCCAAACATTTGTTTACCAACACCGATGCCACAAACTTGCTTGGATGGGCACAAATGTTCAAAATTGCAGTGGGCACTGCCTAGGGGTTGGCCTATCTCCATGAGGAGTGTTTGGAGTGGGACATTCACTGTGAGGTGAAACCTGAAGGCATACTCTTGGACAGTGATTTTGAAGCCAAGATTGCTGATTTTGGGCTAGCAAAATTGTCACACCGATGTGGGTTTTCTTCAAATGTTTCTCGCATGAGAGGCAGAAAAGGCCAAAAGGGTACATGGCACCAGAGTGAACTTCAAACCTTCCCATCACCGCCAGGATTGATATCTACAGTTATGGGGTTGTGCTACTTGAGATTGTGAAGGGAAGAAGAATATCAAATTGGACATTGCGAGGAGAGAAAGGAGATGGAGTTGAGACAGGTCATAGGCTTGGCAAAGAGTGAGATTGAGCTGCCTGGAAATGGGTCATATAGCTGAGTTTATAGACCCCAGATTGAATGATAAACACAACAAAAGACAAGCTGTTGTGATGATAAAGGTGGCATTATCCTGCATTGACGAGGACATGAGCAAGCGGCCAACAATGGAGGATGAAGTTCGGATTCTATCCAATATTGAAAGGGAACAAGCATCATCCACACGTAGCCATGATACCTATGTTAACATACACTACTCTTTATGTGTCCGATCAGATTTCAGAAGAATTGCAGATTTTACATATAGATACAAATATGCTTATCTTATGACATTCCTCATTACATGTAATAAGATGATATGCAATATGCATATAATGGTTTTATATAATAATATCTGATATTTCACTGTTTCTTGTTTAAGACCTGAACATATTTATAACAAGTAGACATGTATTTTGCTTATTTATCAAGAATTTTACATACATGCACTAAACTTTAAACAATTGTTCAATTCCAAGCCAAGACATTCGCCAATCCTGACCATTTGTTAAATCAAATGATGACTAGAACCATTTTTTCTCCTGAAAAAAAAAACACCATTTTTTGACCAAGCACATTAAAAGTTTACACACCAAAGGAGAACAACAAAGTCAATGACCATATCATACTTCAATTTCGTAATCGAACATAAACTATATAAACCAAATGTAACGTGACCGTAGTTTGTTCTATTTAATATCAGCTACTAGCTAAGCACTGATAATGACAAACTAATCATTTCAAGGTGCATCCCACCTTGTTACGCTAAAACTTGTCCTAACATTTGCTTAATGGTCTCACTTACGCATATCAATCTTTCCTTCACACAATTATCACGTATAAACATTGTTAGATCATTGTAAACCTGTCAATTATTCTCACTTAGCACTAATTACAAAGCATAGATAGTATCAAAATGCATATGGCACCAAGTACTTAGCACTAAGTACGTGCATGTAATAAGCAAATTAATAGTATGTTCATAGAGTTTTAAGTCTTTTTAAGTTTTTTTATTGTCCTTTTATGCATCATATAATTGTTAATGGCGGCTATCAATTTCAACTTGTTGACAACGTCTGCAATGTTACCGCACCGGACAACTACTGCATTAATCTTGGCCTTCTATATACATACCAACTTGCCGACGACTACGTATATAGACAAAGCAAGCAAGGAAGTTAAGCATAATCCAACCATGGCCACTTTGAGTTCTTCCCTCATGTTGGCAGCTTGCATTTTGATATCTCTACCTATAACTTCCTTTTCTTCTTCTTCAACCCGTTCTTCTATGACAAGAGGGTCCTCTCTACATGTAGAAGATAAGTCCGCCTTGTTAATCTCTCAAGACAAGTCTTTCACTGCTGGGTTTTACGAGGTGGGCACAAATGCCTACTGCTTTGCCGTCTGGTTCACCATCACCAACAGAACAGCCGTCTGGGCAGCCAACCGTGACCAACCTGTTAATGGCAAGGGCTCCAAGCTCTCGCTCTTGAACGATGGCAGCTTGGTGCTCTTGGACTTCGGTGACTCCCCCATTTGGATGGCAAACTCTAACCTCACCGTCCAAGCCAATATGCTTGAGCTATTGAACACCGGGAACCTGGTCCTCAGAGACCCATCCGGCAACCTTCGGTGGCAAAGCTTCGATTCTCCCACTGACACACTGCTACCTCTGCAACCCATCACCAAGAGAAGGGTCCTCGTCTCGGCCAGCCGAAAAGGTTCCTTATTCTCCGGTTATTATAGCTTCCTATATGATAATGACAACGTTCTGAGATTGAAGTACGATGGACCGGACCTTTCGAGCGTATATTGGCCCAATCCAGACAACAGTGCTTGGGGCAATGGCAGAAGAACCAACAACAGCAGCAGATTCGGTGTGCTAAGTGAAGAAGGCAGCTTCTGGTCCAGTGACAAGATGAGTTTCAATGCCTCTGACATGGGCCTCAGGGTCAAGAGGCGCCTGACCTTGGATTATGATGGCAACCTCAGGCTTTACAGCTTGGACGAATCAACGGGGTCGTGGAGTATCACCTGGCAAGCTCTTTCTGAGATGTGCAAGATCCATGGCCTGTGTGGCAAGAATGGAGTCTGCGTTTATACTCCAGCTCCCAAGTGTACCTGTCCTGTGGGATATGAGCGGCAGGACCCAACCGACTGGTTCAAAGGTTGCAAGCCTAAGTTCAAACTTGGGTGTGAATATCCTAGACAAGAGGTAAAATTTGTAAAAGTAGCTCATACAGATTTTTATGGGTATGATGCCAACTTTAGTGAAGGGAAAACCCTTCAAGGTTGCCTGCGGGAGTGCGAGACACAGTGCAACTGTGATGGTTTTGTGTACAGAATAAATGGCCAAGGTCAATGCTATACAAAGTTTATTTTGGTTAATGGCTACCAGTCCCCTGTCTATGTTGGGGATGTGTATCTGAAAGTACCCAAGAACTTGGAGACAGCAAGCTCACCGACACTAAGAGTAGAAGATCCCGTTTGCAGACCCATAAAAGAAGAGAATTTCACCTCCCCAATCCTGTATCAGACCAGTAAAGAAAAATCTTACACTTTCTTATACTGGTTTGTTTGTGCCATTGGGGGGGTTGAAGCTCTCTTCGTTGTGACCGGGTGGTATTACCTTTACAGGGGTAGAGAGATCCATGGATCAGTGGAGCAAGGATACAGAGCAATATCTAGACAGTTCAGAACATTCACCTATGCCGAATTGAAGAAGGCAACAAACAAATTCAAGGAAGAGCTGGGCAGAGGAGGGTCTGGTAACGTCTACAAGGGACTTTTGGATGATGCAAGATTTGTAGCAGTGAAGAGGCTGGCCAACATGAGTCAAGGCGAAGGGGAGTTCTGGGCAGAAGTGAGCACCATCGGAACAATCTACCACATGAATTTAGTAAGAATGTGGGGTTACTGCTCTGAAGCAGCAAATAGGCTTTTGGTGTATGAGTATATTGAGAACGGTTCCCTGGCTCAACATTTGTTTACCGGGAATGATCCTACAAAGTTGCTTGGATGGGCACAAAGGTTCAAAATTGCAGTGGGCACAGCCAGGGGATTAGCATATCTTCACGACGAGTGTTTGGAGTGGGTCATTCACTGCGATGTTAAACCTGAAAACATACTTCTAGATGGTGATTTTGAAGCTAAGATTTCTGATTTTGGTCTGGCAAAGTTGACACGTCGAGGCAGATTTGCATCCACTGTTTCTCGTATACGAGGAACAAAAGGATACATGGCACCAGAATGGGCTTCCAACCTCCCTATCACTGCAAAGGTTGATGTCTACAGCTACGGGGTTGTGCTACTTGAGATTGTAAAAGGGAGTAGAATATCAAGTTGGGTGTTGGAGGGAGAAGACGAGGTGGAGTTGAGAAAGATTATAAGCTTGGCAAAGAGCCTTAAGATAGATTCTGAAGATGAATCATGGATACGTGACTTTGTAGACACCAGACTAAATGATAAGTACAATAGAAAGCAAGTCATCACAATGATAAATGTTGCTTTATCCTGCGTTGCGGAAGATAGAAGCAAGCGACCAACAATGGATGATGTACTTCAGAATCTATTAAAAGTTGAAGAGGAACAAGCACCTTCCTGATCGCGTCCGTGAGAGCCATATTTCATTCGCTATTCTTGATTACGCATCTCAATTTCCTGTCACTGCTAAGAACAAGAGCAAGTAAAATCCTTATGTATCCAAAAGTTTCTTTTATGAGTGTAATTGGATCATAAATTACACTTTAGAAATGTACATGTAGAAATAATCCTTGATGATTGTATGATTTTCAACTTCTGTGCTGAATTCAGACGTATTTCTTCAGCGTCCAGCAAAATTTCAAAGCAAAATGTCAAACTACTGACAGAATGTTAAAGTTACTGTGCATGTAAAGTCTGTCTGATGAGAAGAGTAGCGTAAGTGGAAGGTGACGCCAATAATTACCAATGAACACACGCCATCTTTGAAATGATGGACTCTCTATTCACATCTCGGACAAAAATCTCTCTGTTAAACATCGAAATGAACTTTGTAATAGAATGGCAATCTTCACACAGCCTCAAATTTTGCGTAATTCTGACAGTTTCACCCGTACTTGTGTTGATCAACCCAAATACAACAGCTAGTTTTTCACTATGGCCTAGCAGGATTCGCTCCTTTTCATATTCATCAAGATCATACAACACTACTTTTGTGTTTGGAACATAACCTCTAACTTTCATTTCCTCTAAATATCTTAACTAGCAATGTGTGTAGCTGCTCCATTTGTGGGTTCAACTCATCAACCGAGACAAATGAGTAAAGCCTCCTTCTCACTTCAATCCAACTACACCCTGCAACTTTCACAAGTACTTCAGCTTCCAAAAGCTTCGTAACCCTATTCACATCATCCCATATATTAGCTCGAGCATAAACATCTGTCAAAAGCACATAATTACCAGCATTATTAGGCTCAAGCTCAAATAGATGTGAGCTTGTCCTTTCCGCTAGCTTTACATTGCCATGAATTCGGCACACACCGAGAAGTGAACCCTAGACCATAGGACAAGGAACAGTCTGCATCATTCCAATAATCTTCTCCAATTCATAATTGACTGGCACGACCGAGAAGATCAACCATACAAGCAAAATGCTCATCAGCAGGAACCACATTGTACTCCTCCATCATCGAACCAAATATCCTCTTCCCCTCCTCTACAAGGCCCAGATGACTGCAAGCACCTAAAACACTCACAAAAGTAATATGTTTCGGCAAAACCCCCACACTTACCATCTCCTCAAAACTCCGAACTGCGTCCAAAGCAAGACCATTAACACCAAAACCAGACACCATAGAATTCCAACTAACATCTCTCTCAACCATCTCATCAAATACCCTCCTCTCCATCACCAAGCTCCCACATTTGGCATACATCGACACCAGCGCATTCGGCACTGACAAAATTGAATCCAATCTCCTCCTAACAACATAACCATGAGCAGCCCTCCCAAGCTCAAAAGCACCAAGAGCTCCACAACACATTAACCATAGTAACCGAATTCGGCACATCACCACCCAGCTCCACCATCATCCTGAGCTGCTCAATCGCCTCAAACGGCCTCCCATTCTTCCAATAACAAGTGATCAAAGCACTCCAAGACATCACATTTTTGCAAGGCATTTGGTCGAACACGCCCAACTCTCGCATACACATCCACCAATGTGGTCGCAACATGAACATTCGCCTCAAACCCGCGCCTCTGAGCGTGGCAATGCACCTCCCTACCCAACCCAAAAATCGAATCCTTCGACGCATCGGCGACGCAGCAAGCCTTGACCAGGTGCGGGTACGTGGACCTGTCCATCCCAGCTCCATCGCCGCGGCCGGCGAGGGCGAAGGCGAACCAGCGCGTTCCAGACGAAGACGGGTTCGGTCGCGCGTTTCATCGAACAGTCGGACGGCGTCGTCTAGGGAGCCGAAGAGGGAGTAGGCATTGATGAGCTTGGTAGCCAAGAAGGGGTCTTGATCGAACCCGTCTTCGACCAAACTCCGGTGGACCGCCCGGACGCCAGCGAGCGAGCGGGCGCCGGCGAGGAGGAGCTCGTAGCTGCGCCATGTAGGGGCGGGGGCTCGGAGTGATGGGTCTGGATTCGGTGCTTGTGGGTGGCGGGGAGGGAGCAGTGGCGGCGGCTTCGTCGGCGTTGGCGGCGGGAATGGTCGGCGGCGAGGTGATGGAGGAAAACAATGACTGGAGCTTGGGTAGGAGGAGGAGGACGTGGGTGTGGGCGTTGGGAAGGCGTACATGACAGTGGCGTACTCTCGTCGTGTCCCCGCTGTGGTAAGTGGCCGCGCTACTTGTAAGATTTGTACTTGAGGATTTGGAAGTATTATAATCTCATGCATTAATCATTATTATAATTAAAGATTATTTATTTAATTTTTTTCTAATTACTAAGCTGTGCATAATATCATGCATAAAATTTTCATGTGTTGCGCTTTACATATTATTATTATTATTATTATTGTGTTGTTAATATTTTTGAACCAACATATAGATTATTTGTTTTTTAAATTACTAATTTATGTACAATTTTTCATGTAACTTTTGAACCAATATATATTATAATGTTATGTTATTTTTTGATCATTCAACTTTATTTTATGTTTTCCCAAGTACACAAAGAAAAATATATATTTAACGTGATGCACCTTTTTTTTGATATTTCTTATAATTACTTTAGTTTACTTTATATTTTATCTTAAATCATTTTAATTTTTTTTTTGTGATAACTTAATGAACAGTCTTTCAGGGTTGTCATGTATATTCTAAAGTTAATTATCGTTATATAATTGTGGTTATTAGTAATCACTATTATTATCTTGCTTTGGTATATATTAAAAGCTTCAAAGATTATGCGCCGCCGCCCCCCCTTTAAACGCCGCCGTCTCCCGCCACCGCCGCCGCCGCCGCCGCCGCCAACCCATCTACATTTTTTCGGCCATTGTTGAACTGCTCCATCTTCTCTTCAACTTCTCCGGCGAATAGGAGGAGTCTGTGAATCAAAGGCGGCTCCTTTGTTTCGGGTTCAGTTGCTTCGTCTCCTTCTTATTCATATTTGATTCCAATCCCAAGGTTTCGTTTTTGGGCGCTTGCTTTTTTATTGATTGCGCTCCGATTCGAGGGTAGTTGTTTATCTTTCAGCTCTTTCAATTTTTTGATGCACAAAATATGCGTTCTTTGCTGCAGAGGTTGGTGAAAAGAAGCTTTGCATCACTGTGGTGTTTGGTAGGAATCGAAGCTGAAAAAGTTTTGTTGTTGATTTTGCATTGATCAATACCTTCGCTGCTGCTCTGTTGTTTACTTGTCGATTCTTAGTTTGATATATAGTTTGGCAAAGTATGGGTCTTTGCTGCCTGAGCTTCAAGCTCTGTAATCCGGGACATGTTTCTAAGCATTGTGCTGCTGTGGCAGTCGGTTCTGAGGCGGAGTGCAATAAAAATGCTATCCTTCGTGTTGGTATTGGGAGATCAAGTGTGTGTTTTAGTGGTAAGCATGTAGTGCTTCACTTGCCGAAGGCAAACAAATGGAGTGTTGGGATCAGGTGCTCGGTGCAGCCGAACCACGTAGAAGAATTGGTTGACTCGAATGTTGCGTTGAAAGGACACGGTGATGTGGCTGTTGTTACCGAAAAGTCTGTGGCATCGGCACCAGTGGAGCTTGATAGCTCGGATGGTGGAGGAGATACTTTTATTGGCAATAATGGTGATAGTAGATTCCCACCTGGAGGTGGAGGAGGTGGTCATGGTGGGAATGGTAATGAAGAAGATGATTATGAGGAGAAAGAATTTGGACCCCTGTTAAAATTTGATGAGGTGATGAAGGAAGCCCAGGCTCGGGGTGTTAGTCTTCCATCTGACATGTTAGAGGCAGCTAAAAGTTTAGGAATTCGTAAGGTTCTTCTTCTTAGGTACCTGGATTTGCAGGTAAAGCTTTCTATCTTGTTTGTTTATTTGTTGTTGTGTGTTGCTACCTTCTCGAGTCCATATTGAAATGATAATTTTTTTTGTTGAAAGTTGATTCGTTCTTGGTATTATTTCAGGCATCAGCTTGGCCTTTGGGGCCTGCAATCAGAGCCTGCTCCATGCTTCGTAATCGAATGCTAGCTGACCCGTCCTTTTTTTTCAAAATAGGGACAGAGGTTTGCTTAATATCATTGACCTTTGAGAGGATCTTAAACATTTTCACACACTCATGAAATTTAAAATTGGCATTGCAGATACTTATTGACTCTTGTTGTGCAACATTTGCTGAAGTTCAGAAGAGAGGAAAGGACTTTTGGTCAGAGTTTGAGTTATTTGTTGCCGATCTATTGGTAGGAGTAGTTGTCAATGTTGCCCTTGTTGGTATGCTAGCACCCTATGCACGTTTTGGTCAGGCATCTGTATCTAGTGGGTTCCTTGGGCGTGTTCAACATGCTTATAATGCTCTTCCTAGCAGGTAAAGCATTTTATCTTCTATTAGGGGAGTGTACATATTTTAGCTTCCCTGCGTTTGTTGGTTTATCAGACAGGAGTTAAATAATATAAAGTTGACTCATTTCCTCATCGATAATACGAAACAATTACTTAAGGGATCAAATGCATGCTGTTCTAAAGGTTTCCTATTACTTAAGAAGGGCGACATGCCATCACTTTTTCTATTTGTTTATGAATTTGCTGTGCCTGACATTGTGAAGCATAAATCTACTGTTCTAGGTGCTTACTCTTACAACTATGCTTCGTCTTATTAATACACTATTTGTCTGTGAGTGGGCATAGGCTTTGTGGCTTCTTGTGATAATGCCGAATTCTCTAAGTCGCTATATCTTATGCAGTGTTTTTGAAGCTGAAAGGCCGGGATGCCGATTTTCTATTCAACAAAGAATTGGAACATATTTCTACAAGGTATGAATCATGAAATGATGTTGAAAATACTCATGTTTAACTAAATCAAAATTATTGTCATAATCATCTCATTATACTAATGACGTAATTTAGAAAGATATATAGAATGATGATGATGTCAGAACTTATATTCACTTCCACTTTTCATGGGTGTTGCTGTTTCTGCATGAATTTTTGCGATCAATTTCATTTGGAGATTCAAGTTATTCCAGCCTAGATAGGATGAGTTTTTGTCGATCAACATGTGATTTGAAATGAATTTTAACAATTGTAGCTAAAACCTAATAAAATACATGTTAAAAATAAGCTGGTATAGACCTGCTTCATTTCATTTAAGATTGCCACTTATATGATCAATGCTCCATTTTTCCACCGGGTTTTCTATGTTAAAGCATTATTTTCATTTATGCATGCAGGGTATTATGTATGCTTCGGTGGGGTTCTTTTGTGGTATAATTGGCCAAGGAATTGCAAACTTGATAATGACTGCCAGACGGTAATGACGAATTCATCTAAGCATTTGTCCCTTCTGGGATTAGTTAAATTTCATTTATATCTTGATGGCAACGTATCCATGCATAATTGCTCTTCCTGAACACTATTCAGTGTTTATTCATAGAACACACTGCATGTTTACAAAAGTGCAAGTCTCCATTTTAGGAATACTTTGATTACATGCTATATTAAGAGGTAGCACATCGTAATTTTAGATGCAAAGTCCATATCTCATCTTGCTTGTCTAAACATTTAATGCCACTTTTGTCAGTCCATCATTGTAGCTGCAGAACTCAAGTTATGAAGTGCAAATTACTGACCTAGATATAAAAGTCTAAGATTCTTTGCTATGTTGTGAATGATTATGATTAGGCGGGGTGGCACGATGTGCTTATTAGTAATTTACCCATTTGTTCGTTTTTGTCAAAACTTTTTTCATGGCAATTGATTTCCTTTTGTTTCTTCGAAATCTAATTGCCGTCAAAAAGTTTCTTTTAAGTGCTAATTTTATTGATGCCCATAATTCTTCCATATTGTTAGTGTACCTGAGTTGGGCTAGGTCTTTCTTTTTGTTATTCAACTCCAGTTAGCACTGTATTGGATTGCTCATGTAATTATTTTTGGGCAATTATATTTGTTATTTTTTCTGTCGCACTTACTGGGAGTGTCAATTGTTCAGGAGTATCAAGAAATCAGAGGACGATATACCTGTTCCTCCTCTTCTAAAGAGTGCAGCTCTTTGGGGTATGGACAAATCTTAAAACATGTTATTCATATTATTTACTTATGCCTTACATAAATGCACACTCTTTTCCTAGTCCTTTTAACCTATAGTAGCTGCATTCATTAGAGAAAGTTTGAATTTGCCTGTTCATTTCTCCTTTGTTTGATACTAGAAAAATGTTTAAATTTGCATCTTCTGATTGCGGATGTGTATCTGTTTGCTCCTCAGGTGTTTTTCTTGGTGTTTCCTCCAACACTCGGTACCAAGTTGTCAACGGTCTAGAGCGCGTTGTTGAAGCATCACCACTGGCAAAGCAAGTCCCCCCTGTCGCCCTGGCTTTCACAGTTGGGGTGCGTTTCGCAAACAACATCTACGGTGGCATGCAATTTGTTGATTGGGCTAGATGGAGCGGCGTTCAGTAGAATCCTTTAGCATCAATTTCTTGCCAAGGTAATAATCGTCCCCGTATGGTTTGGAAAATGTTGTTAAAAGTAAATAAAAGGGTATCAATACATGGTCATTTCAAATCACCTGCTCTCACTACTTCATCAGATCATTTTGTTTGAAACCAAATGTTTTACTGGGCATGTGAAGACACATGAACTGTGGCTACTCACAGGCTTTTAATGACAAGACAGCATGTAAGATTACCTATCCTTGATCGTCAGTCGCACGAAAATGCAATGGTAATGTACAAGTTGCCATCCAAATAGCCTTTTCCTTTTTGTTTTTCAATTTTCTGATACAATCTTGTCAATAAAAAGAGAAAAATACGAAGGGAAAAAGATCCAGCATTCGGCCAAGGTTAGTCAACCTATATTGGAAATCAACCCATGCTTCCAAAACCAGGTTTTTCTGGGAAATTTCAATTTTAACTCGGCGAAAGAAATCATCGACCATGTTTCTTGATATTTAGCTCCGAAACCTGCTTTTACACCGTTCTTTTTTGTAATCGTGCTCACTGCAAAATATATTCAGTACATCCCTCAGTGCCGACTCACTTGTAAGTTACTACTTTCAGCAACTAAGAATGGCACAAATATATGATGATGGATTTTGTTTAAGAAAACAAAAAATGGTGTATACAATAGAAAACGATTTGAATTGCATGACAAAATGTAAATCTACTTAAATAACTCAAACTACAAATAGTTGAGTTGGGTCAGATAATAAAGCAGTCAGGTCTGTACCCCAAATAATTTATTGACCCAAAGACTTATCACATTACATCATTGAGTCAAATCAGGAATAAATAAATAAATAATTTCAAAGTCGAAGTTCACTAGTATTTGGGGTATAAACGATCGTAAATTGTTTCTGTTCAGTTTGCGGTTGTCAATTTTATAGTAGAAAAAATATTTGGATCGAAATAGATAAGCTAGTTAAACAACGAATAGAGTTCGAGCTAAGGAGTGTTCGACTCGGCTTAGCTCGAAACTCGAATTTGATATGTTTAAATTTGAAAAAATATTTGACTCGACTCGGTTCGTAAATACTATTGAAGTTACATTGAAATTTTATAGCGTTGGAAAGAAAATTTTGATCCTATATAAATCGATTACAAACCATGCACAAATATTCGCTCGGCTCGAACTCAATTTAAGTTTGGCACGAGCTCGATTCAAAACACAACGAGCTAATCTATTTTAGACAAATTTGACTCGACTCGTTTACATCAAAGCTCAATTTATAAAATTAAAGCTCGGCTTGACTCATTTTATATCAAGCTAAATTCAAACATACCTCTTCTCAGCTTAGGCTTGGCTCGACTCATTTACACCCCCGCCGGTAACCATATCATAAATCTCAGCACCATTTGCGTGTCGCACAACTGCCTGTTTATTATACTCTAATAGTTCTCATTGTATAAAGAGCGGAACTGTCCATCTAATTTGATAACTAGTCAACTTTAACATGACCAACAATTTCTACACTAACAAATGAGAAAAACACAAAATCTAAATGAAAATTGAATAAACACGAAAAAAAAAGTTACTAGTGTGCAGTGTCAACGTGAGATGAAAGGCCCCACCTCATATTTTTGTTGACATCAAATACTTGGGTTTTTTCTCCGGTGGTTGAAATTTGAAGAGAGCACATCAAGTTTTCATCCAAACTCGTCGTAGCACCAATTAGGGCTGCTAATTGAGCAAGTCACCTCGTTAGTATTTGGTATTTGGCTCGGTTTAACTTGACTCGAAACTCTATATTTAAATGCTTAAACTTGAATTTGACTCGAACTCGAATCTTACGAGCCGAGCTTAAGCAAGGTCGTATTCGACTCGACTCGACTTAGTTATAACTCGAATTTGACTCGAACTCGATTCGTAGCTTGACTCGATAAAATAATTAATAATATAATTTTTATATTATATATGTATTTATTTATTAATAAATTTGATTGTAACTAGTTATATTTTTAATTGAGTTACTACTTTTATTCGAGCTTACAAACAAGCTCGGTTTCGAGCTCACGAATGAGTTGGGTTCGAACTTGTAAAAGTTAAATAGTTTAAGTTATTTGAGCTCGAGTTGAGCTCAAACACATAAAATATATTCGAGTTAAGCTAGAACATGTATATTCAAAATTTACCTAATCTTGAGTCAAGTTAGAACAAATTTTAAACTATTAAAGCTGAACTCAAACATTAAGTCGAGTTCGAGTCGCTCGCGAATTTAGCACCACTGGGGCGAGCATTGTCAAATTTACCACAGTCATCATAGCTGCCGAATCTCCTCCTCGGAGAGCTGCACCTGCTCGCCGGGGCGGTCGGAATGGACCTCTACAAGCCTGTTAATGACGCCGTCCAACACCTCGGGGTCGATCCCCAGCCCTTGCATGTTCGCCGCCGGCCCCTCCCCTCCACCCCAAAACACCACCAACACCTACAAAGCGACTAGCTTTGGCAGCTCGGGAGGAGAAGAAGATGAAGGCCGGCCGACTGATGCGGCGGCGACCGGAGATCGGCCGGCGATCGGAGTTGGGAGGGAATACGGGAGGAGGTAAACCGAGGAAGGTGAGGGTATAAATGGGAATTAGAGAACATGGAGGCGCTTCTTTGTGATTTTGGAAAAAAATTTGGATATAACAGGCTCACACAGGTGAATCAGATTTTTGTACCATTTCAATTTATACTTATTTTTTTAATATGAAAATTTCACAAAAGTTGACTTTTTTTAAAAAAAATCCGATATTTTAATTAATATGTAATAAAATATTGATGACTAAATATATTTTTAACATTTAATAAATATTTAATTTATAATTTCAGAATATAATTCAAGTTCAATCTAATTTAAAAAAATATACTTTATACCACTAAAAGATCCGGAATAGTCACTTGCACTGTATTTCAAGCTAAGGTTTGTTGAACGTATTCTTTTGTACCAAGTTGATGTCAGTTAAAAAAATTAACAATCAATCCAAGTTTATATCAAATTCAGCAAACATAAGAAAATTTTTCTGTACTCCCAAGCCATGAAATTTTAAATAATGTGTATTTCTTTGTGTTTTGATAGGGCTTTCGAAAATTTTTTTTTCTTTAAAAAAAATAGATTTTTTTTACCCTTGTTTTGGGGAGGCTTTTGAATGTTTTCTTTTACTCTAAAAAAACTAGATATCATGGATAATCTTGACATACAACAAGAAATGATTAATGAGTACCGATTGGACTTAAAACATATTAGAAAGCAATATCTATCTCCGGCCAATTATTTAGGATAATCTTCTTTCTTTCTCTTTACAAGACAATTAATCGACACACTCCCACTCATGTACCAGGATTGAGAGCCTACCACCCACAAAAGGAATGTCCCCAGCCAAAAGGTCATGCCCGAGGAGGAATCCACCGCCTAAACTTCATGATTATCTGCTACTTGAACTAGTAAACAAAAATAGAGATGTAGAGGATTAATAGAGAATAAGCAATTCTTTTTAAAAAAAAATTACAACAGTAGCAAATGTTCCTTTATAGATCCAAAAAAAAAA
>JAVDBV010049084.1:0-21309 GCA_032619315.1 Piper longum | reverse complement strand
TATATATAATATCCAATAATGATGGGTACAACTCATTATATCCACTCGATTGAGCAGCTGGGTTTTTTTTTCGTGAGCAGCTAGATTTAGCTTAAATAGATATTTACACTTACATGTTATTAAAACAGGAGAACACTAGTATCTACTTAAACATATGAGTTTTAACAAATCAAATTTTAATAAAAAATAAATTAAATTATTATAGTTTTTTTTCTTCAATTAAGATTTATCTTCAAAGTCAATTAGAGTCTACATCTAAGATATTACATTATTAATAGTCTATATCATTATTTAACAAAAAAATATTTATCAAATTAAAATATATCTAAAGTATAAGTTGTGCATAGTGAGACATCTTGCCAAGTTTAAATCAAATTGTAAGTGAACGAAGACAACCCAACATTCGTTTTACATAGTTAGACTTGAAATATGATAATTATATATAGAATATGGTATCTTAGATATTTATATTTAATTATTTACTTAAAAGTATATAAAAGTTGATAAAATTTTTTAACATACTAATGAATTTATAAAATTATTATTTTTAGTGTACGAATAATCAATTTGATATGAAAAATAGATATTTAAATTTTAAATTAAAATTTTGGACGAAAGTGTAATATCGAATGTATTTTTTTCTAAGAAATTCAAGGAAAATAGGGAAAAAATTATGATCTACAATTAAGGATGATTTTATTTTATAGATAATTTAATTAATTTGTGTGCACTTAAAATTAAGTAGTGCTGAGTAGGCATAAGAATTCCATGAGGAAATGTGTGATACACTAAATGTATTATGTATGGATTCTGTATTAAGAAAAATAAATATGGGGATTTGTTATAACACCCCAATTCCAATTCACTCTTAAACTGAAATGGATTTGTTACGGTTGATCAAACCAATTCTTACTTTGATTTAAGTTAGTCAACCTAAACCTAAGCAAAAGGGACCTAGACCCTCTAGGCATCTTATGACAAAAAATTTCACAATGTGCAACTAATTTATATATGAAATGCACACCTTACCAAGATGCTACATGAATGTTATAATAATTCATTCACATTCAAAATTAATTAAATTATGATAAAATAATAAAAAAAATTTAAAAATGAGACGAATAGAGTTTCCCTTAAAAGTGTAATACGGGGCCAACCTGTTTAACAAATATGTTATCACAACAACAATTTATAAATATATTTAAGCACAATAAAGTCATACATAACAAAGTAAAAATTTTAAACTAGGTTTCGACCCATCTGCTAATCACATTTATTAAAATTACTATATTAATTTCAGACATTCTCAACATAATGCAGAACGTGCCACAAAATAAAGCATCATGACAAAATCACACAACAGTTATACATGCCACGTCAGATCTGTGTGTGAAAATAGCAATTATTGTTCCTCCATCAAAGTTGGCATATCTCACTCATGTTCATCACCCATATAGACAATAGAAAAACATTAGTAACAGTAATCATTGGTCTATTAATAACTAAATATTGAATTGGCAAATGAGAGCTAATTCTCATATAATTAAAATATTTATATAATTTTCATTGAACATTCACAAGGATAATTATTGAGGGGCAATCGAACTACAGACTAGATGGCATTCCAAACTGACTAATATTATGCCACTCTCGGCATTTTCTTATGAGTCTCACTCTCAGAAAAATCAGTATCCTAAGCCCTCTCCGAATTTTCATATTTCTCCTCGCCAAGAGCATAATGATTGAGTACTCACAGAAAGTCGCCTCCTTTTGATACCATGGGTCTAGATTTGTGTTTTACATAACATTACATGTTTATTCCATGCCTCTCTGAGTGTGAGGAAGCTCCAAATATGGAGTCATCAAAATCCCTTAGGAATGTAACGATTCTTTCACTAATCCAAATCCCAATGTGACTTATACATACGCCCTCTCATGGTATATGCAAGTTGGTTTCTCCATTTATCGGCTCACAAGAAAATTCAATAAACTTTTATTAATAAAGTTGGGAAGGGGATTATGTAAATAGGCATGAGGGCAACTTGTGGTTTTGAGTTTTCATAAATAACTCGAGGGCTCCCATCCTCGAGGGTTCTTAATTCTAGTAGAACGTTACATCTAAATAGCCCTTGTTAAGTGAGATTCGATAAAATAACCACTTAACATGCCCTGCAATATGTAAATCAAAATATCGATGGAATAGAATAACAAATCAAGAGGCTAGTCCTAATAGACTCGGTAGAAGCTCCAACTGGGGTATTGCACCTAGACAGTGAGCTCCTAATCTGGACCATCGCAACAAGGCTACTCAGTAATGTCCATGTCATCTATGTGATGCATGTATGAAATATTGATTGAACAAGTAAACAACAACTAAAACAACATGATAAATAAAATTAAGTGGATAAGGGAAGTAACACGATTACAAACAACTAAGTCATATACATATAAATGTAGCAATCATGTCCACAAAAAAGAAAATTCTCGTAATGCAGTCAATAACAATAAGGATAAATGCATTTCATGATTTAGCAAATTCAATATTTGATTAATCCACGAGGGACCCATAATTCATTAGCAACAAGTTATAGAGAGTTAACTAAATCATCAAAAGTAAATATTAAGATTTTAAACTTTAATAAAGTATGGACGAGGCAATCAATTCATTAATCAATGCTAACGTTCATCACAACGCTATTTAACCATTCCAACCTAAATTGATAGCTAACCAATTGAAGGTAATGACAATACCATATTTTGACAATTTAAATAGCAATTGTGTCAATGATAAGTAATTACACATTATCTTAGCAAACCTAATTACGATTCAAAAATTCATCCTCTCCTAGACTATTCAACCATAACAACGTAAACCAAGCATTTTAAATTAAATAATCAAGTTTGCATTTTTAATTTCCATTATAAGGTTAATTACTTCCTACATCATCATTAATTATTTTCTACATCATCATATCACAAATGCACAATTAATCGGTTTCTAATCTACATTTCAAGGTTATGATATCATCGATAACATGCTTAATTCCTTAATAAAAAAAATTTAATCATCACTAATCACTAATAGTCATTAATTTACATATAAAAGAACTCATCAATCAACAATTAATTATCATGAAATTCTAAAATTAACTTGTTAACAAAATCATGAACATGTATAAAAATCATGAATGATATGAATAATTATTGAAATGAACTAAAAAAAATAAAATTGAAAGAGGGAAGGGCCATCTCACAGTGGCTTACAAAGAAGACAACGGCAGCGGAGATGGTTGCGGCTACTAACGGTTGCCGAGGTGTGGCGGTTGCAACTACTGCACAATGAGGGAAGAGGAGGGTAGGACTAAGGAATGGGGTTTGGGTGGCAAGGCGGGCACTGACCAACAATTGGCCGATGACGGGGCTGCCTGTGGCGACCAAGTGAAAGCAAGGAGGGTGATTGGGGTGGTGGTGAGCAAGGAAAGGGAAGGAAAAGAGAGGAGAAAGGAAGGGGAGAAACGGTCGGCGAGGAGGGAGCTGGCCGGCAAAGAGATGATGGCGGTGACGTGCTACCGACGGTGGTAGTAAGGGCAGGAGGGAGGGGTGGATGCCGGGTTAGGTAAAGGGGGGTAGGGTTTGATGGAAAAAACAAGGGAGGATTTTTTAAAAATTTTTTTTCACTCAGGTGGGATAAGACCAATTAGGTGTAAAATGGGTTCTAAAAGCTTCCAAAAACTATATAAGGGCTGCCAATGCGCATGTCAAACACGTCATGAACGCAAGTAAAAAATAAAAATGGGAAATAAAATGAGCTTGACATCCGCCAAATCACATGCTCTAAAAGCCCACTAAAAATCATAACCAACACGTCATAATATAATCAACGACCTAAATCTAATTTTATGATCCATCGACAAAATAAAATAAACATAGCATATTTTCGTATATATTGATAACTTAGTTTGCTACTCTGTAGTTAACATTATCATTATATATTTGGGTACACATAAATCCTCATAGCATGTACACACAGTCATCCTCGGCCCCACAGACATGTTCTGAAAGCTAAACCGACCTAGACAAGTAGTCTAACTGATTGGCCGAACTCTGATTCGGGTCGCGGGTTTTACATTTATGATATTATTTACACGCATGCTAATGTATAATATACTTTAAGATAAGGAGTTTAAGTCTAATTTTAAGTTAGGCTCAAATTAGAATTGGGTTAAAACTTGTGACTTGGGGGAAACAGCTTAAACATTCCTATTTAAAAAATCATATCTCATGGGATACACATCTAAAAATTCTAATTTTTTTTTAAAAAGCAGGCATACTGAAGTTTTTAACTTAAAATGAATCATTCAAATCAGAGGTCTAAAGTCTAAGTTATAATTATTTGAATTCGGCATTTCTAATTAACTTTCCTAATTAACTAGTTAGAACTTTTAATTTATACCAAGGGTTACATGGGGATGTCTGAGAATTCTAAAAATATCAATGTAAGGGTTTCATTGAAGCCTTTATAAGTAAGTTTTACGTCCTCCAAATTCTTCTCTCTACTCTTCTTCCTTATTTTGTGCGGCAATGATTTCACACTATAAATCTCTTAATCCTGTGTTTGGTTTTGAAGAAGAAAGATCTCCTTCCTCCAGATCATAAATTTTTCTAGGTTTGATCTCTAGAGGGTTAGCAATTCAAACCCTAAATTATTTAAAGTTATAAATCATGCATACATGTGATAGACAACATGATCTACAGGAATTATTTCATATTTGATATTATTATATGATATTTGATGACTTACATGTTAGCATGTATGTTGTGATTATCATATGTTAATTTTTGTTGTGAATTCTTGATGTATAATTTATGAATGATCTAAATTAGTGATTGAATAGAAATAATGAAGAAAGTTAAGATTTTTTCATATTTGTCAACAACATGATTGTTTTTATTCTTAGACTAGTTTATAAAAGGTTAAAAATTGACTAAAAATATGGTTTGAAATTGATACATGAATTAATTAGGTAATAAGTTAGAATTCAAATAAATCACGTAAAATAGAAGTTGTAGCACTTGAAATAAGCTTTTCATTACAAAATGAACCATCTAAATCAGAGTTGCATTGAGGAAGTTACGCTCAATTTACATTATGGTGTTTACATCCAGGCCAAACTATTTATTTGAATAAGGCATACAAGATTTCAATCCAAATGAAGCTATCCCAATTGGTACGTACTGATTTCGGTTTAACCATGGAGCACTTAACATAAGAACGGACCGATAGTACAGGTACCACCATTAGATGACGCCAATGATTACTTGGTAGGATATAGTTCTGTGTTAACGGTGGCAATTCTCTTCCCAGCAAGTTTAGATATTGACTCAATACGAATATGACTATATTTATTCAGAATCCTACGCTGATCATGAATATGCAAGTACGGTAAAGTATGACTATGAGTTGATATTTTAAACGATGTTTAGTCATTTTCTATAATTAATCGTATTGTCTTATTATTATTTGTTATATATATAAGTAGATGACTCTAAACCATAGATGCAAAAATCGGCCAATTCCATTCGGAATCGGCCGATTTTAATCGGATCGGAGCGAATCCGATCGAAAAAACACGTTGAATCGGGTGGGTAAAAATCGGTCCACGAATCGGCCGATTTTGACCGATTCGACCCGATTCAAATCGGAAAAAATCGGTTTTTAAAGTAAATGACTAAAATACCCTTACATTATTAAGGAATCAATTAAAATCGCATGGGCAAAAGTGGAATACCAAGGGCGGTGGCGGATTGGGGTGCGGCGAGGGCGGCAGCGGCGGCGAGGGCGGGCGGTGGCCAATTGGGGCGTGGCGGGAGCGAGTGGCGGCGAAGGCGGATCAGCTTTTTTAGGTTATTCTGCTATGTTATCTCAATTTCTTATTTATTTATGTTATGATATATACACTAAAACTACTTTGAATTTTACGTTTTTAGTGAAGTATGAAAATTCGGGTAATTACAAATAGTGTGCTTCAACTCTAACTTGACCCAAACTATGTCAATTAGGTTATTGGTTTAAACTCACTCAAATCAACGGGGCTTGACCCTTATTTTGATATTCTTTAAACTAGTCTCATATTGAATATGTTCTGAAATAAAATCCAACACATAAGTAAAAATGTGCATATTGAACTTTAATTTCAATTAACCACTAATTTAAAGAAATAATTTTTCCTATTATTTTGTATTCAAACCAGATCATTGCAAATGACATTAAAGTTGTATTAAATTTATATTTGATGGTAGGCTAAATTAAACATGAGTTAGGCTCACGAATAAAATAAAAGAATTTTTTAAATTGAGTAGATTCTGATATCACCTACATATAATAATGTTTCTCATTCAATACTTATGGGATAAAATCTAGTCTATTAATAAAATTATAATAATAAAATTTTCAATTTTGATTAATTCGCATGTAACAGGACCGAGTCATTATCAATATTTTTAAAATATCATTTTCAAGGGGATGCCATCGGTTTTCTTTCGCATAAGGACAAACAGCCAGCCTATGAAGTCTCAAGTCTTTTCCAAGTTTCAAGAGCATGCATGGTCAGTGGTAAGAGACCCTCGTTTCTAATATCTCCTCATCCAATGATTCCTGATTCCTATTTTCTTCCTTCTCTTCTTTCATTGGGCATTAGCACCAACCAATAAAAGAATATTTGTATACAGGATTGTGGGCAAACTAGGCCCTAAGCTCATAGATGCTGCTTGCCACAAAATGGTGCAAAGCTTCCCAGCGGCTGCCATTTCCAGCCCTCTACTATTGTCTTGGCACATTTGGTCATTTCACAAATGCTAGCCATAGAGGAGGAACCTGACATTCTATTATGGGTAGCTTTTCCTTGCCGGTGCTGCTGCTGTTTTGTAGGAAAATTGCAGTGCAAGAAGAGGAAAGAATAGCAATAGCTGGCGAGCCTCCCTTCGCCTAAAGTTTGGCATTTACTGCTCTGTTGTTTATTTTCTAGCAACCTGGATGGACTGGTTTTTTATTTTTTAGGGATGTCATTCCGATGATTCCTTATTTCTTCTTGCGTGAGCCCTGGGGTGGGCGCTGACAAATGAATCGAATGGCCGAGTTCGACTGATGTTGCCTGTTTTCACAGACCAATTAATTAATCCCCCCAAAGTTTAAATAAGTGAATAATTAAAAGTGTCTTAAATAGACGAGAAACAGTTTATATACATGAATTAAAAAAAAAGCCTCTAAAAACTATGTAAATAAAAGAAAGTAGGTTACTTAAAAATTAGTTAAATCAGTTCAATGCATTTAGACCCCCATCTTAATGTTCAAAACAATAATTATCATAAAAAAATTTAAAATATTTTAGTAATTACATTTTGAAAAAACTTAGGAGTAGGTTTAATTGCAGTACTCTAAATCAGACAAAAATCCATAAACCTCTTATTTATCAACTCTTATTCGATATAGAGTGCCCACTAAAGGACACTTTAATTTCAATTGTAACTGACCTTATAAATTTGTTTTGTTACGTGTATAATTTTTAATACAATTATTTTCAAAAAATAGAGTTTTGTATTACCAGTTAAAAAATTTTTTGGACAAGGCATTGGATGTCGGAGGGGAGCACCTCAACCTGAATGCCCGTCAAGGCCCATTTTCACGGCGACGAGCGCACTGCGCTTTCTCGATACTTTTTCTCGTCCATCTTCTCAGCCTCTTGTGGTGGACTCACTTGCAAGTGCCGTCCCATCAACGTTAATGCCCACAAACAATGAACATACTTATGAGGTACCCAACAAATGTGAAAGGGAGAAGAGAAAAGAAGCCACTGGGAAGTGTTTGGCCTCGCCTAGAAGACTTATCAATCAGTGGTTGAATACAATACATACATGGTCATGGAACCACATGGGCAGACTCGCGCAAATGGATTGCTGCTACGAAGGCAGTACTGATCAAAGTTCTGCTACGTTTTGTTTTGTCTGGGCATGGAACGAGAGTTAAAGTTGAGTGGCAACGTATGCTTGGTGCACTCAGGAAGAGGATACGAGTAAAAAGGGTTGATGTTTCTCGACATATCTAATCTCTAACCCATCATCGTCCAAACTTTATTCTTGCTATGTACCCACACAGTCTTACATAAATATAAAAAAAAAAAAAGTAAATGATGCACGTGGCAACGTTACGTCGAGTGGTGCCTCTGGGGGCTGGTATCTTACCGTATTAGCCAGTAAATAAATAAGAAATTTAGTAGAGGTGGGCTTGGGCCAAAGAAGAGAGGAGTTGGTACTACATGGGCTTACTTACTAAGCCCTATAACCCACCTAACCCCTTCCCCTCCGATTGACGACGGCGTCTCTCGAAAAAGGGAAGAGGCCGGTGCCACTCCGACGGCGGTTGACGGCGACGACCATGGCCGGAGCAGCGGAAGCACAGAGCAGGCCAGGGAGGCCGCTCCCCCCCCCTCCCGCCCGCGGCCCGCCGCCTCCTCCTCGCCCTCGCTTCGAGCCCGTGGATCGGGAGAAGGTCTGATCTTTCGCTTCCTTTCTGCCAAAGTTCTCTCCTTTGTATGTTTATACTCTTTTGGTCGGCTGTTTCCGATCATGGTGTGGCTAACGCTCATGTTATGTATGCGATGGACATGGCAAACATGGTTGGTTTGAGAATGCCACCTTTGATGAGTCCTCAATGGCTTCTATTTTCCGTATATTGTTTGGATGATTTTATCTACCATCATGGGACGTCCTGAATGGCCAGGCTTCATAATATTTATGTATAAGATTATTTTGTAATTTGAACGATTTTATCCGTTTTTTTGTTTTACTGATGTGGTCGGTTGTGAGATTGTCTTCTTTCTGTCATGGATCTTGGATGGCCGGCACTCGTAATATATGTTTAAGATGAACTTTTGTTTCGAACACTTTTGTCATTTTTATTTTTTGACTGATATGGTTGAGAATTCCTGCTATCATGGAGCTTGGATGGGTAACATTTTGCTGAGCAGAAAGGCTTTTATTCTCATGGGAAAATGATTTATCATGTTGTTTGGTAGATGGCGTTTTGATTGCTTTTGTACTTTCCTAGGGTTTGGGGATAATTAGTAGGTGATGATAGTTTGGTCTTTGCTTATTATGTCATTTTCTCTAATTGGGTTTTTTGTTCCTTATTTCAATGCAGACTTGCCCTCTGCTTCTTCGAGTCTTTACCAAGGTATGATGCGGCTATAATTTTCGTACCTTCTTGTGTGGTAATCCTGTTTGTTAGTTGTCAATAGAATGTGCGTTTCTACTTTTACTTGAGATCACTTCTCGTATTTGTTTATGCTGAATTTAACGTTTCTTCTTTTAAGATGTTTATTTGCCTATGTAATCCATCGGAGGAGTTGGGATGGACTTATTATCATGAATAATGTACTTAACAGAGGGATTGAATTATATAATCCACTCTTATTATATGGGCACTTAGCGACTCCAAAGGTTATGCATTATTATTTGGCCCACCACCCAGATTTTTCAGCCAATAGAACATGATCAAATGTTTTGTACTGAACACGATTCTCATAAAATTTTCAATCTTTTTTAATATTTTTAGATTTGTGCATTGAGTGTTATATCTAGATATAAAACTAGTTTTAGAAGCTAAACTCTTTTGTTTTCATGATAAAATATGTATATTTGCAAGAGAACAACCAACATATATTGGTTGTAGATTGTAAGCATTGTTCGCTAAACTGTTTTGTAGTCATTTTTCAGTTGAAAAAGCATTACCTAATTTTTTTAGAGGAAGCAACATATGTTTCAGGTCATCTAATAATATAGCCTTAAATCCCTCTACTGTGGCAAACTGATACTTTGCTCATTTTTATGTGTATTTGTTTATTTTAGGTTTTAAGCTAGACTGTCTAATATTTTTGCTGGAATTGTTTTTTTTTTATAACAAAATTACTTTATTAATATGTATGACGAGTTATCTTTGGATGGTTGGCAATAAGGTGTAGATGGTGGTGGATTTCGGATGATTGGATTATTTTATTTATTTATTTTTTGTTATGTTATATATCCATTACGGACAATCATTAACATTAACAAACTTTGCTGATTTTAGAGATTTGAAAGATCTGGCATTTCTTAGACTTATGTCTTATTTGTATGCGCTGCTGATTGGTTTTACTCTTTTTTAGGGTGGTGGCCATCATACAAAGGAGGATTTTGCAATAAGGGGCAAGGAACCAAAGGAGGAGGTGCAGATATATACATGGAAGGATGCTACCCTGCGTGAACTGACAGATCTGGTATATAAAATTTCATTTTGCCTGTGTTGGTTTATTCTGCTGTGGTCGTTCTTATCTGCCTTGATTCTGAGAAAATAGTTGATCATTTTAGGTTAAGGAGGTGGATCCCGCTGCCAGAAGAAGAGATGCCAAACTGTCATTTGCGTTTGTATATCCTGATAAAAATGGCAGATATGTGGTTAGACAGGTACGGAACCATTTTTATTTATGGGTGATTGATTCTGTCTTAAAATCACTCATTGTGTAGACTTTGCCTTTTTGGTTATGAAATGAATTGAAGAGTTTTACTTGGTAGTCAATGACATCATACATTCATTCTTGTTGACTTTTTTTAGAAATTCAAGTATTTGTTTAGTTTTTGTACCGAATCATATGTTCCTTACTAAAGCCCTATGGATGGAGCATGTGGTTTGTGTTGCATAGTTCTTTTGCCAGATTTTAGAATTGTAATATATAGAATAGTAGTCTCTAAATATTAAAGCTAGTGACAAATTGATCATGAAGGCTATATGTGCGCAGATGGTAATTCTGGACCTTGCTTTCTATAGGTGCGTGGAGCAAAATTTTTTAACACATATGCCAAACAAATAATTAATACCACACATAAACATCGTGATTTTAGGGTGGAATATCGAGTTTTAGATAATAGCTAGTGTGTACAAATCTATTCGTAATTATTCTTGGTGCAGGTATCAATGATTTATCTTTGCTATGCTTAACCCTAGTTTTATCTCCAGCTATGCAGATCCTGGATATGAACTTTCAAATTTGATAGCCATCCTAAGCTAGAATTTGTTTACCTTTGAGGAGAAGAGGAGTTTTAGATATGCTTAGCTTTCTAGTGAAGGCCTGTATTAATTTTTTTCATATTTTCTGTATAGGTGGGGATGACCCAGTCATATGGGAATGGAAGACGAGTGGATGATGCAAAGACGCTAGCAGAACTTAGTTTTGAGGTATGAAGAAATAAATATAAACCAATGTGAAACTTGTCACTTTGATTCTGCTGGAGGTGAGAAAAAATGAACCTTAGAGGCATAATTTATTCAGTCAACCTTAACCTAGCAGGGAGAGGTGTACATAGACAGTAATAAATATGACGACCGCCAAATACTGATGTTGCTGTTTTCATTTGTTTTAGATTGGTGATTACTTGGATGTGGCTATCTTATAGAGGAAGCTCTTGATCGGATGCAAGCTGGATTGTGTCTGCTAAAGATGCTAACAGGAAGTTATCTTTTCCCCACGGTT
This sequence comes from Piper longum, assembly GCA_032619315.1. Classification (NCBI taxonomy): domain Eukaryota; kingdom Viridiplantae; phylum Streptophyta; class Magnoliopsida; order Piperales; family Piperaceae; genus Piper; species Piper longum. The sequence continues at coordinate 9,748 of JAVDBV010049084.1, read as the reverse complement.
CCTATTGAGTGAACTTCCGTGGCTTTGTATTACGGTGCGTAGCTTTCTTCAGTGTATGACTAAATGATTAGAAATTTCATGACAGATACATGTTCGGACAGTAAAGCTAGTTGCAGTACTGCTTTGTCAGCTTATGCATTTCCTAGGCATAAAATGTGTTGTTTTGATTTTTCTCTAGATGTATTTCTTTTATTTTATCTACTGCGTATGGTGCTTATATGACTTGAATTTTTGTTAGTAGCTTGTTCAACCAACGATGATGATAAATCTTGATCATATTTTCCTACCAATTATTTGTTGTATCAAAACGCAGTCAAGTCTTCAGAAGCGTACAAATAATTGTGATAGTATTTCCATTCCTCCAACCTACTTGTTACCCAGTTACTTCTAAACTAGTTAATAGGGTAGTTAAGTTGTTTTCTTTACTCGTTTGGAATTTAATAGTTGTGTAGAAATTTATTTCCACTTCTACACTTGTGTTCAAAAAGATAAAGAACAATGCTTTCTCCTTTTATTTCTCTTTTCTGAGAGCAACGTTTATGCCCAAACATATATGGAACATCCGTTGCAGCTTCCTAATACCCACTGGGTCAGTCCTTTTGCAAATTAATTAGCCTTGAAGTGAAAAATTATGTTTGTTCTTGTCTCGTCTATGTTGCCGTTTGTTCGACAGAATAACAACCTTTTTTCACATCAACGTAGTAGCTATTGAATGTACGAACGCGTAAATAATTTATGCCTCAACTGGTTCGCCGTATCTTCTGTTTTTTCTGAAACCTGCAATAGAGATTTTTATTTCATGGTAAACTCGCCGCCGAATCGATCATTAACAAGCAGTTTGCTCTACCTCAAACTTAAGAATCAGAGGCGAATGTAATCAAGCGCGTTCTCAGAGTCATATTGCAATTCAGTGGCACAACTGAAGCACAACATATCCAATGTCAAAACGGATTGGAGTTTCGGAGTATAGTGCACAAAAGGACCCAGAACCACACCTGGAACATTTCAGTGTTGATGGTACCGCCACTGGGCACTGAAAGTATTGTCCCAAAGAATGAGCCGTTTTCTGTACCGCAGTTTGGACAAGGGGCCCTGAAAAAGAAGACGATGATAAGAAAGGCTGCTTCAAATGGTCATTGAATCAGTTGAACATTATTACCTTTAGGATTAAGGAGTCCTTAACAATAGCACCCGTGATCACAGATGATATATAAACGATGAGCGGCACAGCAACAAACCAGGTGAAGATGAAACTGAATGGCTTTGGTAGCTATAACACGAGAAAAGTGAACTATGTTAAGTTCGCATGCCATCAGCTCCAAGCCTACAACAACATGCTACAATGATGGTTCATGAAATATGATGTGTATTGTAGAACACTCGAAAGTTTCAGATGATTCATGAAATAATGTCGCTTGAGCATTATAAACCAAAGACAGTTTTTCTGTGCACCTTCGTTAAGTTCTTTATGTCAAAAGTTACTCTTCACAAATCGGTAATTAGAGTATACACTCAGCTCCAAAAGATCCAAAAGATATGTGATCTCAAACCTGGTAATATCGTCCAGAAAGAAAAACCTATTTCACATCACAAATTACTAATGCATTTTAATCCATAGCCTATGACCCGAGGGCTACAGGATAAAAGCCTGGCTCTGAAAAATCAAGCAGCATTTTACTGCCATGATAGCACAATCCAAGACAACAGAAAGATGCGAAATCAATGATTCACTGGAGACAAGCAACCGGTTGATCCTGACAAGAACATGAAGATGCCCTAATCCTCACAATTACAATCATGCCTACATCTCATTCGCTAACTCAAATGGCTGATAAAAGTACATGAGAATAACTGGCCAAAATCTTTGCAACTAACAACACTTTAAGAGCAGATGGGGATCTTTGTAGTTTGTGCATAACAGCATTCTAATTAGGGTTCTGAGATACTCACAAGGTTAATGCTACAACAGTGGAAGGAACATTCAATAGTGAAATCTTTAAGTAATCAACAAATAAATCACTGTAGACCTGGAACAAAACAAGAAAAAATTTGATCACATATTTAAACGTTTGCGCCTTGAACAAGGAAATGCAAATATTCCATTCATTAGTTGATTAAGAAATAGCATAAAATGGTTTCAATGGAAGCACACCTTTCTGGTCCTCAGACTGCACCTGGGTTCACCTTGTACAATGTAACTCCCTTGTCTCCAAATTACACAGCAAAATACGCGCAAGAGAAATTAAGATAAAGTATCTATACATAGAAGAGAATGTTAGAAGTCAGGAAAACAGTATTGAATAACATTTCCAACTTAACGACCTTCAATGCCAATTTAAGTTTATCAAACTCTGCATCTGTCATAATGGGTTTGCCAGCCATATAAACCATGGAAGCCTCCAAAAATTTTTGTTCTCCGAGCCTGACCACAAAATGGATGAAGTTGATTAACATATTTTTGTTTAGTGATTTTTAATTACATATAGGACATCTGTGTAATTTGCCCTGTGTCATCATTTCCCTCTGTTATACCTTGACTATGGCATGTGGCAAAGAGATGAGGTTAAGGGAAATTTTATCAGATTCGCGATAATAAGGTTTAATTTTACACTAATTCTAACTGTTTAATAAAATAAAGGATCCCGATTACGGGTGCTAAATGAGGGGAATTTACAATTTAACTATGCTTAAATCAAACTTATATATCCGCTAATTAAAGTCGAGTTCGAGTTTTTAATTTAGTTGATCTTGGACAAATGGGGCTCCCTACAAGTAATTATTATTAAGATTTTTTAAGAACTTTTAGAAATAATAATTTTTAGGCCATATATTTCCCACGGTATGTCAAGATTTAAAATCGCTTAGTAGCTATTTTAAGAATTTAAAAGCATAGGCTATCCTAGTCATTGAATAATAATGCCTTCAAAAGAAAGTATCGAAACGTTGAGTAATTAAAGACATTTTTATTCTTCTACTCCAAGCAGAATAAATAACTCAAACTGGTTTTTTTTCCCACAACGCAGCATTTGATCTCGTTCCAAGCTTCGAGTACCATATTGTGCTACATACACGCTTGCTGAGTTTGTAGATATGCTCTCAACAATTTTGTTTCAATGCCATTAGTCATGTTGAGCAGTACCCTGAGCAAAACAATGACTTTAAAAAGAACTATTTTTTTTTACGTTGCATATTAAAACCTGGTCATAAAATCAAAATCCCGGGCCTCATATTAACAAGGATTTGGACATTCTGTTTACAGGGGAAAAACCAAAGACGACAGAGAAAAGTCCACCCCGGAAGATCGATGAACATAGAATGAAGGAAATATTTGGGCGAATGTGAATTGTGTACCTGTGAGAGCGGCCATTGGAAGGTTTTTCCACAAAAAGCTTACATATTTGTAAATAGATTTGTAATGCATCAGCACAACCTTACAAACAGGGCGTTACATTTGAAAATTTGTTAATTCATCAAACCATTTCGAAGGCACCGTCCAGCCGAAGTCCACTCGGTACATGATAAGCAAGATGAGAACAGAGCAATCAGCAGAGGGTTCTTTCTAAGGCAGGATATAAAATCCGCCCAACCAATAACTCCATCATTGTCAACGTCGAAAAGATCAAACACCTGCAGAAAATTCCACGCCCAAAAACAAATACTGTAAGTACAAGAATAATTGAAAGGGGTGATGCTCCCATACTTCTAAGCATTATGGTTTATGCTGGAAAAGGAAGGAAAACAAAAAACTTAACAAATGCTTCGCATTTATTTGCACAATTGTGTAACCTTCGAAAAGGACACAACATTATGAGCATATATGAGAACATTCCCAAACAAGGAAAAAGACAGTCTTGGACCCTAAAGCTGCAAAAGAAAAATTTTATGCCGCTCATGGAATGTATATGCTTATAAAAACTAATATGTAACATCTAAACAAAAGTTTCATCTACTTACGTCTATTGAATCAATTCAAGATGATTTTCAGGGTAAATCAACATCGAAAACACTGCAATCTCATCTCTTAATTGGCGGTATAAGAGCATATTGATTAAGGCACACATGTAGCTGAGCATATAGAATTCAAGACGACAATACACCTATAGGAGTACTTGATATGAAGACTTGTTTCAGGTACTCACGTTTCCATCAACGCAACCAGGTATAGTGTCATCAATGACATTCAAAAACTGTAACAAGCAAAAATGAAAAACAATTAGCAGCATGAAAATTGTAAATGCATTTTTGGCAGTGTATTTTGCAGCAAAAACCAAAATTTAGCTATGATGTTCAAAATTGAATTTATTGTCACTCAAAGATCACATAGATTATCAAATAGCACACATCAAAGAAATCTTAGTTAAGACACTATTTCAGATACTTAAGAATCATGATTTACCTTTCACCCAAAGCACAGTAACCTTCGACAACAAACAACAGAATAATTCTAACAGGCTCTACATTTCAATCATGCATCATGTTACACTAACTTTTGAATGATAGTCTTCAAGACTATGCTCAACTGACAAAGGGGAAGAATGGTAGGCCCTGCCTTATTTTTTGACCAATGGATATTTTAAACCTAAACCACCCCTAGGCATTGACTTTGACTTCTGGTTTTGCCTTGATTACTTTTCTTAATTACATCCTGACGTTTTGGGTTGCTGGGTTGATGTTTCGTGAATAAGTACATTCTTGATTAAATCGAATTTTCGAAGACATGTTGAAGACATTGATTTTCTTGACAAGCTGATGGAATTGAAAGAAGGAATCATGTTAGTGTTCAAGTTGTGATTTACACACTACAGCTTGAGGAGTTGATGAAATTTAAGAGCCAACTTTAATAATTTAAATACATTTTTTAGTTTATTATGTTCCTATTTTCATGTGTTATTGTAAACAAGGCCTTGAGTTTGTTGTGTCCTTGTTTAGCGGAGTCATTAGTCATCTCATCATTATTTGTACCCCTTTCTATTGACAAGCAATGTATAAAATTAAGGTCGCCTACAATAGACCTGGCAAATATATTACAAAAAGCATTTAACAATAAGAACCAATTTATCCGTGCTATCTCTAACATTGATTCCCTCATAAAATTTAAAACTCAATTTCAACTATGACGAAATTCAAGGGATAGGATTGTTACCTGCTGCTTTGTGACACAGCCTTTTCCTTCCACATCACAGACATCAAAGGCAGAAGTACAAGCTTGTGAAAACCGTGGTTGCTTCATTACTCGTGCTGAGCCAAGTAAGTACTGCGAATTCAATTGAATGAGCCAACATATGTAGTCAATAATACATCCAGGGAGCTATAAGTCCTCTATCGTACTGCACCATCAGACTTAACTGAAATTAATAAGATTGGCGAAGAAGCCACATGTATCTACCAGCCAATCGAAGAAGAAACAAATCTACCAAAGCATTCACTCAACAAAAAACCAGATGCCACAATCAAGTATAGTCAGAACCCATGGAAGGTACGGCATTATCTCTTTATGACATGGAGTGTGCTAATCACATATCTAAAGTCGTGAGGTATGAAATTCTACTGTATACCATCATCACCTTATTTAAAATAGTGGCCAAATTTTACAAAGTAACAAGTAAAAATATACCAATATGCAATCGATACCAAATTTATAAGCTCATTACTCAGGACACAGGAAAATATATCTGTCATTTAATTGAGGGTCACAAGTTTTTATGTAAGTTCAATAAACAATCTTCGCCATTTACAAAGTCACATAATGTGCATGAGTGGGGTCCTTTAAATATTTCAGACGTATAGCACAAAGGGGAAGATCTAGTCGGGTACAGTAACATGCTAGCAGCTGATATAAGCTATATATATTTTATAAGCTGCAGCACCGTATCAAACTGATGGGGGTTAACCTGATGACAATAATTCTTAACGCAATTGATTTCCATGATCAACACTACAGGAAATAACCACTTCAACAAAAGGGCAGCCAATTCATACTTGTGGCACCTTTTGATTGTCACATCAAGTTCTGGCTTATCATCAATTACCAAACTCGTATATTGTGACAATCCCAAAACAACCAGCTTACAAGGCTAAGTTCATGGCAATAATAAATATCTGTCCAAATGGTCCCAAGAAGCCCCTTGAACCTTGCTTAAAAGGTCAAGTCCACAGCAATAATTATTATTATAGCAACATCATATAATGTCAATGCACATTGAGTTTAAAAGTCACAGCAATACCAAGCATCAATATGTAGATGCGACAGCTTTCGTTACCATTGCCAGCTGTTAGCTCACCAAGCAAGAATAATGGGACACAAAAAGAATAATTATACAAGATTTGAATGAATGTAAAACTACAGAAAGGTTAAAACATGAATATCATCTAATCAATATGTACCTGTCTAAATGTAATGAATCCTTCCTTCTCCGCATCAAGGAACCTAAATATCTGAATGTTAAATAAAAAAGGATGATGAAAATCAGAACCAAAAGGAGCCCTGCAATTAAATAAGAGAAAAAAAAAACAGCCTAGGACGAGCTTTACACAACTGAATAACATTCATCTGGGTTTTATACTTCATACGTGGGTGCAAAGAATATATCCTAATTTAAGTGATCCTCATAAATTTCAGTCTATGCCAAGTAAATTTCTAATTAATTATTCTAAAATGTTAAGAAATCAATTATGCTCAAGATTGATGGCCAGGTTTTTGCAATTTGTAAAATTTATAACTTTGAATGAGACTGATTATTTAGTTAATTGTACACAGACATTTCAACTCTCATTATTGTCATTGTTGAAAGTAGACAATATCTTAGCACAAATTTTTCCAACAAATAAACTACTTGACGTTTTTCTTCAAACAATGATAAACCAACCTTCTCTGAAAGAGGAGTTGCTTGCAACTTCAAATGTCTGATGAAATCATGAAATTTGACACGTCCACTGTCATAAAAGGAACATTATTAGGAGTTTGCTGTTGTTTGTCATGTGCTGAAGATGCTGCTACTATTTTACTACAACAACTGCAACAACTGCTGCTACTACTAGGACAACAACTACTATTGCTATTTGTACTATTTATACTACTACTACTACTACTACTACTACTATAATGACACTGGCATAAATAAACAACAATTATGAACTCTACAAGCAATCACATATAGCAGAAGTCGACAATCATAAGTTAACCATGGGAATGAGAAGATGAAAAGGAAAAAGAGCTTTTAATATGTCCTTTGCTAAAACCACAACCTGTTCCAAGTAAATGTATCAATGCCAGAACTCAAAATGGCCTTGACTCTGACTAAGCCTTTGTGACCACGAAGACTTTCATTATGTACAGCTTAAATCTACTGCTGGCAGTTTACTTTCCATATTTATAACGGTTATAGAGATTCAGAACTGAAACTCTGACTAAGACCATTGTCAGGCTTTCCAAATAGAAGCAACTGAGATTTCTTCATATCAAGTTTGTGAAGAAAGATCATTGCAGTATCACACTCAAAATCAACTCATCATGCCTGTCTAAATCAGAGAGGTATATGATGATGGTGATGTAAAATTTATCTAAACTTTCCTTAACAAGAAAGGCAGTAGCAAAAAATTTTGCCACTTTGTTCCTAGTGGGCTTGTGCATTTGATTTAGTTGTAAAAAAGTTGGGTGAGGATGATGATAATGAGCCTCTGACTAAAACCTCACCTTCTGGGCATGCTCTGTTTTTAACAAACAAAAGTTTTACAGATCATTATTCAAGCATTTAAAGTTTCGATTACAAAGAGACTAGTCAACGTACTCTAAAGTGAAATACAGCAATGGCTACACAAGGAAATTTTTATGTGTTTGAAACTTAGCTATCAATTCTTGTTATTAATGCAGGATTCTCAATTCTCATTATTTTTTGTAGTAGAAAAGCTTTTAGGAAAATTTTGAACTTGTCTGAAGAAAAAAAATGACCACAAATACTGAAAAATTTTGAATAACAGTTTTCACAAAACAAAAATGCACTTTAAAAGTATTTTTAGAATATACCACACATCTGGTTTCATTGCTAAAAACTGGTCTAGAAACTCTAGAGACTCCATTGTGCTTATGCCAAAAACCTGTTAAAAGCAACAAATAAAAAATAAAAATAAAAATAAAACATAAATTCCACATAACCATTAGCTTCAATTCAATGAAAATACAACAAGAAGAACAAAGACTAGCCATAAAGGCTACAAAAATTTGCAAATATTCAATATCATATATATGATTATTGTGAAAGCTTGGTTATCATTGAGACAATCTTTCACGTCAACACCCTTGAATTTTCATGAATGACACAGATTTTACAAGACCAGGACACCAATTTTATTAGTAGACAATGTCAAAAAAGAAAAAAGAAACAAAAGCCCACTACAATTGTTACAACTTCACTTTCTAGTACACCTGTTTAAATAAATTAGGCTTCCCAGATTTAACGTTGTAAATAGGGAAACAAAAGCATACCCTACATCAGAAACTCACATTTTCAGCCCATGCCATTTCAACCATGAATGCAGATGCTGCATCCTGAAAAATACCAAAAATATTCAAAATACGAATAATAAAAAAAAAAGATACAGGATAGACTTTTAGATAATTTCATGTATAATTAAATCACAAGAGTACTTCTCACCAATTTCGACTCAGAAGCTTTTGCAAGAAGCAATAAATCCCCATAAGAGTGAGAGGTTTGTATAACATTAAGGGCACTTGCAATCTTATAGCTAGTCTGAAAGGCAATACTAAGTCAATTTGAAGATGACTCCGCGCCAATAAAGCATCATGGTTAAAAAAATTTACGAAAATCACTGTGCCCATTTGTTCATACACTTTTTAAAAACACACAGAAGTCAACTTCAGCTAGAAATTTTAGAAGACTTTCTTAAACTGTGTGGCACAATATTTGATGCATTATAACAGCATTTTGTCTATGTTAAGAAGTATGATATTCTAAAACAAAACAAGTAACAAAACTAGCTATAAACTCTAAATTCAGAGTCTCAATTCAAAGAAAGAAAACAAGCATGCTATCATAGACTAAGCCCATTGCCTCCTATCATGAAAAAAAAAATTGATATATACCATCTTTTGCGTGCAAATTCTACAAATAAAGCACTTAATATGATGGACAATAATATTAGCAACATTGATATGCCAAGTGGTTACATACAAACAAATAAACACATAACTAATTACCTAAATACAAGGGCATTGATAAGATGGAAAAGCACCTTTACGCCCCTCTTTCATAGCAAAAATAAAAATAAAAACAAAATAATAATGAAATTATGTAGACTATACAAAAAAACAGTAGTTACTACTCACTCTCTCGGCAAATTGGCTAGCAGTTTCCTTTCTATCATCAAGAGGGTAAATAACAGGGAGATATTCAACCTTCATTAAAAAGATAAGAATAAGTCAAACGTGTACAGATTTACAAAAAAATAGGGATAAAAATTTAAAGAATATTATATTATAAGCTCTACCTCCATGAAATTATGAAATTGGGTAAACATCCTAAACATAAGCTTTATCAAAGAAATATTTCCCCTGCAGAAATGACCAAGCAAACATTGATTTCATTGAAAAGGCACCTAGCACATAAAATGTTCCATGATATGTTAAAATTTTATTCACTGCAATGCCCAGAAAATTATAGAAGTGTACCATGATTGATCAAAGAACACATGAGGATAGCGAACAACCACAGGCTGGATTGGATACCCAGGT
>JAVDBV010049083.1:0-18631 GCA_032619315.1 Piper longum | reverse complement strand
GATTTACTTTATATATATATATATATATATAAAGTGAATCAGTTCTCACTTATCAACTAAGCCGTATTCTCGTGAAAAATAGAAGAATCAGTTAAATTAAAATATAACAAAATAAAAGATAGCATATTAAATGCTTATAATCTATCTCTAAAATCAAATCGGTCTATCATCTCCGTGTCCATTGTAAAATTTATCAATAAAATCGGAATCTACATCAAAGAAGACAGCAATAGACGCAACAAGTATGCCTAGCGTTTAATAAATGGAAAATGATAGTGTTTAGTTATATCTCCGCTACTCTTAATTGCTCCTATTTCGGATATTGTGAAGATTTCTCAAAACGCCCACACACGCAACAACACTGTAACATCTCGTCTTCACATTGATTGATGACACCACCTCAATTGCCCTTCGTTCAAAGGGGATTAAATGAAGCCCATTAACTTCGAAGTTACCATTCCATCAAGCCCAATAACGTAAGCCCATGCAGCAAAGGGTGCTAAGTGGGCTAATTTATCCGGGCCTCGACCAATTTTCCCACTACTTTAGAGCATTCTACAATTTTCTATCGCAGTGGAGCTACCTACCTACCTATATCTAAGCCCACAAAAAGAAAATTAAAAAAGGGGGGAAAATAAATGAAAAAAATTAAAAGCCAGGAATTAGCTGCTCATTCATCTAGGTGATCAAGTATATACACATTTACATATATGTTAATTAGGTCTAGTGGCTTGTAATCAAACATAATTAATTAATGATAATAAACCATAGATTTAAACTAGAACAACTAATTGTCTTCTTGCAATATACTCATGATGCCATATCATTGTATAACTCTCCTACTCATATATAATTAAGCTGCCATGTTCTCTTGCTCTACAACGAACTCATCAGAGGCAGGTCTCCAATCTCCTCGTCACTCTTATGGGCAGTCTTCTCTTCATCTTCACAGTTGGGAAGTTCACTATGGAGTCCTCTTGGGCATCCCACCTACTCACCAGCAATATTGACAATCTAACAGTGTAAATTACATGCATGTAATATATACTACATATATATGTGACCTACAAGTCATTAGATGATATATTGGTTATATATATACATGCATATACATGACAAGATGTTTCAGAACGATAGATGCTAATGTGTATGGACCACTGAATAAATATTCATTGGCCATATATGAAATTGCATAGATATATATGATTTTGGGGAGGACATTGGGCCATCCAAACCTCTCAATTATTATTACAGTATTATTGTCTATCCAGAATTATTGAAGGGAAACACTGATCAAATTAAAACACATCCAGATTGATTTGATGGTACCACTGCTAGGAAAATATATATAAAAGGACGTTGGCACAATATATGAGGACCACAAATTCATAAGAAAATAACAGGCCACCCAAAATGGTCCCTACACCTTGCTTCTTTGAAGTTCATCCACACCACAACATAAAAAACAAAAATGCTACCAATTGCCAATTAGTATATTGAATGAAAAACCAATATTTATTTATACATGCATGCATGCTACGTATATATTAATGGTTAAACACATATTTCTACATATTATAGTGTATAATGGGACTCAAATATTGTTGGGTTGAGAGATTTCGTTGGTACCTAAAAGATGTAACCAAATGGTGCAGAAAAATGGAGGCTTCCAGCCTGGCCAAGTCCCCCCCTGGGCAAAGCCGCTGCCCCCCTCCAAGGGGAGTAAAAATGCTGCTAATATTCATGTCTTTATCCTGTAAAATTTGCTAGAAGACGAACACCAAAATCACATCAATATGACAAGACACTATGGTTTATTGTGTAGAGATCTTTCATCAAGTAGGGGCCGCCCCAAGCTATTCATGCATGAGCATGAATCATGATCGTGTTGGGACCTTATTATATATCAGCTCTAATTATAAGCATGCATATTTTCGACATTATAAGCGTTTTGAGAGGCCTGCTGAACATATATAAGAAGTAGAAACTTTTGCTATATGTATATTTACCATCCATCTCCATGGATTGAAGTTGTAGGGGTCCTCAAAGTGATCTTCATCGAGATGAACAGATCTGAAATAGGTGAGAACACACCAGTCTTTGGGTATGAGATGCCCTTTGATTTTAACATCTCTAACTGCTTTGCGCATGACGCCTATGATTATGTTGCCCAACCTCAAAGTTTCTGTTATAACCTACTAAGTCAAAAAAAACTAACTAGTCAAAATCTTTGTTTTTCATGTTCTGGTGTGTCTATATATATATAAACATCCGATTCAAGCTGCCCACAAAATTATATTGGTGCTTACATTTTGGGTGAATGGCAAGGAGATCATGTAATCACTCCATAACAATTCCTGGCCTTTGTCTGTCTTTTTTCTTTTCAATTTCATGTTCTCTTCCTGATTAAGTCATCAATTAGTGTATTTGTGTCAATTCTTTATAGTTAACTTGGTGCTACAAAGAAAAGGATAGAGAGAGATGAATGTAGTTATACTCACCTCCAATTTTTGGAGAGCAATAGGGGAATCACTTAGAAATTTTACTGCTAGAGTCATGAGAACTGGTACAGAGTCTACTCCTGGTATCATTAGATCGATCATGTTATTGGTTATGAAATCCTCCGATAATTGGCTTCCATTGTCACTTAGCAGCACATCTACCACGTCCTTTGGAGCTCTTGATAGGGCAGTCCTCTTCATTCTTTCTCGTATAATCTTGTGAACTAACTTCTTCATTCTCTTCTTTGCCTGTGTTAGCATGTAGAATTAATCAAAATTAAGCATTAAATAATGATGAGTAAAAAACCCATTTGCCGATATATGGTTCGAAAACATTTTTAGGGTAAAGTGTGGCCTATATAATTTTTCAAAAGTATATGCTAAAAAATATATCATTTTATCTTTTTCCAAATGTATATAATTAATTATACTTATGTGTGTACTCCATTTACTAGGAGAATTAGTCCACAGCAGGTACTATAGACATTTAACTTGTCTGAGACGTTATCCTTGTCAAGGACTATAATTTCATGAAATAATATGTTTATTTTTATCAATGAGAGATGAGTCAAAAGTTGCATTCGGATAATAACTAGGAGATTCATCAAATAAAAAAAAAGATTATTGTAGTTTATCTCCTTATTTAATTAGATGTTTATCTCTAAAATGGAAATCTTTCGCTAAATTATTACAATATCATTATAGTCTATTTCATTAAAATATCATATCAGTATATTCTATCTCATTATTTATTAGGGTTTATATATAATTTAGAGTTTATCTCTAATATATTTAAGCCATATATGACACTGATATTTTGCCTAATTTTTCAATAAAATACCTACATAAGCTGGCTGTTCAAAACCTCAATATCACATTTATAATTTGTGCTTACAATTTTTCCACCTTGAGAAGGCTAATAAACAAATTATAGGGAACTTATTTTTATCAAATTAAAGTAAAGTATGATATTATTATTTAACCACGATGAATCAAGGTTTCCTGAATGCAATTACATGTTTGTGGTTTTTAGCCATGAGGCCGGAAATTAGATGAAAAGATCTCCCATTGGAAAATGGGGTATTTTTTTTGCCAGAAACTAGTATTTGGTAGTAGTTACAAACGGTGCATGAGATCGTCTCACCTGAAGTGATCTGTAGAGCTGGCATCCAGGGAACTTTATAGGCAGGGACATTAATCCGGCAATGAATATTTGAAACTGTTGCTTTAGAAACTCCATCTCTTCACCTGGGTCCAAACTTATCAGTGCCTTCACCAGTACTTGAAATGCAATCTGATGTAACAGTACAATTCCACTTTGAGTCTTGATCAGATATATATGATAGCAAATGTGAATTGATATGTATTCATAAACGTTATTCAAGAGCTGCATAACATCAATTGATCAAGAGCTGATATATAAAATAACAAATGACCAAGAGTAAAAACCACAAATTTCATGAGTCATCTTAACCAAAACTATAATTAATATGTAAAGGAGAATTAAAATTAACCAACAAGAAGGGTAAAGGCAAGTAACCTATATGAGAAATCATTCAAAAGTCCTCAACGCCACAGCTACTGCTAGATGATCATAGCTTATACATTTATATATTCAAAGTTGTCTCGTAAAAAGGTTTGAAATTGAACATAGCATGAAGTCATAAGCAAGCAAACATGGAGATGGAATGTAGCACCCATTTCTCATTGCATCACTACGAGTTACCATTAAAGAAAGAATTAATGAGTGATCAGGAACTCACATGTTTGGTTTCTTCTTGAACATACACAATATCTCCATCTTTCCAACCATTCATGGCCTGCAAAACATACTTGTGCATGTCTGTAGTGATCTGAGCTTTGAGCTGGGGGGACTTGAAGAAGGACCCAATAAGCCCATGCACTCTCCTTTGCAAACTCCCACTTATGAGCAATATTGAAGACTCCCCCATCACCTCTCTCAAAGACTTAGGATAGCAAGGCACAAACGCCTTCGCATCACTTTGCAATACTACCCTGCTCACCTCCCCATCCGTCGATACTACAGTGGGACTCCCGAATATGTGTGATCTAAACACTTTTCCATACCTGCATCATGTGTATTTGTAAGAGCATAAATATTTCGTGTCAAAACTTGCATATATATATTATTTATATGTTGATATGCACTTACAAGGCTCGACGTTTATCCATGAAGGATTCGGGGCGAGGGGAGTAGGCGCAGGAGATGAAGTCGAGGGTCTCGCCGATGAAAGGCCAGCCATGGGAGCCATGGGGGATCATGTGTGGCCATGCCTTCCACCTTTCCCATGCCTTGCACAGACCGAGTATGATTGTTGCTATACCCAGTGCCACCACCACCCATGAGTACCAGTACTTATCCATTAATTCTTCTCCTCCTGAACACTGACCAACAATGATTCATGAACTCTAGTTGCAGTAGTTGAGCAATAATGAGGACAGGTATTAGATCAGAAGGAGAGATGGGATCATTTTAGTGAAGATCTTTGGTGGGTATTGAGAGAATAAACTGATAAAATATCATGGAGTATAGTATATATACTATAGAAAGATTGACGGAAGATCTTTTTTTAAGGAAAAATGAAAACCATGGGGTGCCCACATCTATGATTGTTCTCATGGAACAAGTTTTGTGAACCTCTCAATCGGAGCAGCGCAGCTGCTGGCCTCGTGCGTTCATGTGAAGTCCATTCAAATAAATCCAACCCAACTCAACTGATCCCCATCATCATTTGACGCTCATCTTGTCCCACCTCTATCTCCAATTTATCTCATCACTAGTTTTAGTTGGCTTGCTTGGTTCAAATCATGTGGAACAACCATTTCTTTAATTTATAGTCCTCCCTTTAGTATATATATATACACATGATATCAAGTTAACAACCTAGCTCTCACTGCGTTTTTTCCTGTACATATATGATGTATTGATATTCCTTTTGAGTAGCTAGCACAAATGGGCACTTGATATATAAGTTAAAGAATAATGTGTAGTTGAGTGTTAGGTTTGCCTCGAGATGTTGAAACTTCACCGCCCCATTGACCAGCTTTAATTTTTTTGCTTCTAGTTTGCATGCTATTCGATACTTTTGGGGAGGATTAGAATTAGGAAAAAGAGATTTGTGAGTGGGCTTTTGGCCCTTTATTTTATCCTAGTTGCGCCAAGCCAAGGTACATTTTGCTTATTTCATTGGGAATCAGACAGCAAATGAGCAAAAGCTACTATGACCATTTTGAATGATTATAGCACAAGTTTGACGCAATGAAACTTTCCTAAGAATCTAGTACACTTCACATTAGGGTTGAGTAAAACCCTAATATAGCCAAGATCAAGGTACTGTTCATGCGCATAGACTGAATGTCGGCACTTCTTATAGTGTTTTGAAGAGGGGTGACTAATATTCACCGGTAAACAATCGAGCAAAACTTGAATTAAGCAAAATTCGGCTCGACTCAGCTTCGTTCAAATGTTAGGTTTTCTATTTTTTACACCTAAGTTTCAAATGTTTCGTCCCGCTCCCCCCCCTGACGGAGATGCCAATGGGGGATGCTGGATCCTCGGGAGGATCAACGATGCGAAACTGGTTCCCATTTTTACTCGGGCACTTAGAAAACTTGCCCAGTAGAGTGTCAATTTATCTTTCCACATCCCCGATTTCGCCGCAAATCAAAGTAATTCAATAATATCAGGTTAATGGAAATGTACTGAGTTAGTCCAACTAAATGTTCATAGTTCCTAGGAACCAAATGTGACGACAAGTAGAAGCAATTCAATTGCGACAAATTCCGAACTTTGAATACAGAGGAGAAAGTATACTACAGTCGCATAAAACGAATCTTGCAAGCAAATTTGTAGTTGATAGGTAATATTGCTAGCCAGGTTGGAATCAAATCAATGGAATGAAAAGCAATTATAAAGAGCTTTCCAGGACAAGAACTTTGATTTCTGCTTTCCTGTTCATGTGGTGCTGCTGCCCAGGGGACAAAATTAAGCAGCAAGTTGATTAATGCCCTCGACGAAACTTATGAAGTTATGAAGCATCCGACGAATGTAAAAACCTGAATCTTTTGATGAACGAGTGCCCAATTTTTTATTGTCGCTGCCATATTAATCGATGAGAGGTCAGCTCCCCGAAGCTTTGATTTTCCATGTTTTACAAGATTCAATATTCCACTTCTGTGTTAAAAACAAAATTTGGAAAAGCTGTAGTTGCATCCCTGAAAAATTAGAAGAGTGCATAAGCTAAACAATAAGAGATCTTCAGTGAATTACTTTAACACAGACTAATGCTGACACGAACAAAAGGTGATCTGATGAACTAATAAAACTGTCAAATATCCTCATGCTATGATTTTGTTTCAGCTGTCTCAAAAGAAGGAAAAACTGTGATGCCAGAGGGTGACTGTGCTATGATCTTTCCATGTTAATAAAAAAAGATACAAGATGTGGAACAGCCATATTCATGCTTACCATTATAATTTTGATGATTTAGAGTCAGAATATGATACACATTCTATCCATGTATTACTAAATGGTTCTACCATTAACATCCTTCATGTCTACTTTCAGCGCTAGTTTTTACAATAGTTCCAGTGGATTTTTAATCATCATTATCGCTCAAATACCTAATCTAGCAAATCGCTAACAATAAACAAGAAGTGGCCTTTCGAGATATAATAGCATTGACAATTACAACCATCAAATGATGTCTTAAATATATGCATGTAACTGACTTTTGAGAGCAGAACATACTTCAAATATGGAAGGGTCATGTTCCTCAGAAGCGATGGATTCCGCATCACCAACTCTTTCCATTCAGACTTACTGATTTTCCCGTCCATATCAGTATCAGCATCTGCAAATGTCTGTAAAAAAAAATGTTTGATATGAATAAAATGCTTACAAATGTTAAAAGGGAGGAAGGACCTTAAGAGGATTTACATGATCAATGATAGCTTCAAGAAGATCATCTGACAACTCCAGATCAGATTCCTTCATGATACCAACTATCATTTGCTTAACCTAAACAAGACAGAAAATATAAATACCATTTTCTTAGTCTGAACACGACAACAAAATATTTCTGAAAAATATAGTCATGAGATGGTCATCTTACTTCTTCTCGTTCAATGTAACCTGTTTTTCTTAGATCATAAAGCCGAAATGCAGCTGCAAAATATGCAGAGAGAGGTAAGAAAAGAGAACACCACAGTACCATACTCTCATAGTTGAGCATAAGATACTCTTGTACCACAAAAGAAGAAAAATCTTACAATCAATCTTTTCTTCCACAGGCGCATAAGGATGGAATATGTTAAGAGCATGGATAAACTCTTCAAACTCAATAACTCCATTTTTATTTTCATCAAACAGATCAAAAACCTGTCAACCAACGTGAGTTGAGCTACTATGAATCTCATAAAAATTATGCAGTATCTGGTCTGTCAACTTTAATGTCCTGTTAAACTAAAACAAAGTTCGTTATCAAAACTTGCAGCATCTTGTTAACATCCACACTCTATAAATCTCAATTTCTTCCATAAGATATCCAATAGAATTTGAAATTTTGTTTAAAAACATGCCTAAACTATTTGATAAATAGCACAAAAGCATGACGAAAAACTTCTAGTGTTATGCCTTACAAACAATGAAGAGAATAATATCTCTGAGGCCAGTGAGAGATGCATGAGAAGGAGGACGAAAGATGAATTTAGCCGACTCAAATGCACTTACTCTGTCCAGGAAATGATTCTCACCAGAGGGAGTTTTGTAGAGTGCCAATTGGAGTTCTTCCTTCAAAACAAATGGTTAAGCAAGTTGAATAAACAACATGACGACTAAAGAACAATATTTTCAGAAGAGAATGAAGAAAAATGAGAACAGTGAAATTGTAAAATTCAAAAATTCATGCAGCTAATAAGTCTGCCCTAAAGCAAAGGACACCTACACAAGCATCTGTTTTCCATCAATACTCAAGATCCTTAGTTTATGTCAGGAATAAATGACTTTCATCTGTATTAAAACAAAGAAAAAGGTTTCGCTTTTATTTGCATAGCATTAAAATTTGGAATTTATTGAATAGGATTTCATAGATAATCATAACAACAACTTCATTGTAATTTTCAATTAGATTATCCAATTTAATTCAAATTTGAGAGGATTTTCCTAAGAAGAAATATCTCATATTAGGCATACAAGTTCCAAGCATAGTTGTTAGGTTAGTTCATAAAATTCATACAAACTCATCCACTCTCATTAATAAAAGGGGAACTCAATACTAGTTTGTGATAAAAAGTAGGAGTTAAACCAACCAAAATAGAAAAAAATAAAAAATAAAAAATTAAATTATTATAGTTTATCTTCTCTTTTAATTAAGATCTATCTTTAAAATTAATTATAATCTTATATCTAAGATATTAGATCATTATGGTTTATCTCATTATTTTATGAGATTTTATCTATAAAATTAAAATTTATATCTAGTATAAGTTGCGCATGGCACAATATATTGTCTAGTTCTTGTAAAATGGAGTTTAGTGAAATTCATCAACTAGCTAAAAGAAAGCTCAAGCTTTGAACATATGCCTCACTCTCATTTGTCTTCTTATAAGATGCAAATAAATTAATTTCACAAGAAATCTTCTCCCCCCAATTCACTCCGACTACTCAAAATCACGTTAACCTACTTCTTAAATTTCAAATAATGACAAAAAGCGCTACCATTTATGATGCTTTCATTCTAAAATATCTAGTAAAATCATAGATGAATAAAACGTCCGATTTCACTTGAAATCGGTTGATTTAAATCAGATCGGGAGTGATTTGATCCGAAATTGGTGTTGAATCGGGCACGGAATTGGTTTTAAATAAATCATTAAAATACCCTTGATTTGATATTAAATAAATTATTTACACACAGGCAGAATTGGAATTAAAATTTTATAATGAAAAAATTCTTCTTTTCTCCCCATGTGTCATCTGCCTCTAGCATTCCCTCCACCGTTGCCCATCCTCTTTCTATTGGTCCACTGCCGCCCTTGCGTGAGGACAGTTGGGGCCAACGGGAAGGGAGTAGCGAGGCAGGGAAGGAGGGTAGAGCGGGGCAGGGCTAGCGGTGGGAGGCAGGGTAGGAGGGCAGAGCGGGGCAATGGCAACATGAGGTGGGGCAGGGCGGCGACGGCATAAGTGAATGAGTGTGTGGGGGGTGGCATTCTCGTGATTAAAAATTAACTCGACTCTGACTCATTTAAAAAATAATTATTATTTTTAAATAATTTTAAAAGAAATTTAAAAAATATAAAAAATATCATAAAATATAATACACACAATAATATTAAAATAATATCAATACCTAATTTTTATATATTTATGTTATAAATTATAAAATTATTATATATAACCGATTAGACCGATTTGAACCGATTCAATTAACTAGATCGATTTAGACCGATTTGATTTGACATTGACAAAAACTAATTCCAAATCCATTTGCTTATTTCTCAACATAATCAATAACTCCAGACAAATCAATCCATCAGCAAATTCTGGGAACAAACAAAAAAAATCTGATTTTTACCTTGTCAATCAGCCCGTCGTCAACGATGGAGCCGCTCAACTTCTTGAACAACTCGTACAAGGCCTCAACCTCAATCACGCTAACTGCAAACAAACACCGAATCTTCCCATAACAAGCCAATCAACAACCAAAGACAAAAACGTTACCAAATCAAAACACACGTACATATGGACTCGCCGGCGAGGCGGGCGGAGTCGGAGCACACCTGCCGGCGCTTCGGCGGCTGCCGGAGCTCGAAGCAGCCGGCGACGGTAGACACGAGCGCCTCCACCAACATCACCAACGGCACCACCGCCGCGCACAGCAGCTCTCCCACCGTCAACGAGCTGGGCCTCTACTCCACAGCGTCCACAACTTCCCAATCAAACACACGAAGATTCTACCAACCGAAAAGAAAAAAACAAAGTTTTATCAGATTATACCGAATCCATGATCGAGTCGGAGAAGAAACCATTAGCTGGGAAGCTTAAGAAGAAGAAGTCCGACGATGAAAGTTGTCCGGGATCGTTGGTTGATGATATCGATGTGGAGCAGCCGGAATGGTTTGGCGGGAAGATGATGTCGGAAATCCCTCCCTGGTAAACGGTAAACGGCTGCCTAAGCCTTAGGAAGTGACCAAGTATTTACATGAATAAAAACACTTGTTATAAATAAACCATTTGATGGCTACAAATGCAAAGATTTTATCAGCATTGAAAATTAACACACGTCTCTTTATAAATCGACTTCTATCGAAGTCTATGAAACGTCTGGGAGAAAGCTTCCGTTGTAATGATAGTTTGTATTTATTTTATGATATTTATTATTTATATCTTTACGAGAGTTTTTGTTCTCCGTTTAATTATTTTATGTTTATATTTTTATAATGATAGTGGATTGGTGGGGAGAATATTTTATATTATTTTTGTTTTAATATCTCATAACGATTATCTTGTTACACTGACGGTAAAATTGGCATTAAATTATATCAAGAGTTTGCAACAGATCAATTATCAAGTTATATTAAGTATTACTCAATTGAAAAAAGAGTTTGCAACATATCAAATATCAAGTTATATGATATAAATAGTTTATAATATATGATGATTTTTTAAAAATACTATTATATGATGATTTTTTTAAAAACTAATATATGATGATTTTATTAGACTAATATATGATGATGTTGATGGAGCGTTTTTGGGCGATTGGATGGAAGCCAAATGGTATTATGTTCGTGCCACCCTCACATTGGCGAATTATGAATTACTGCGTAAATCATATTAAATCGTTTTGTCGGAGTTTAAGACGAGTCAAAACTCAATTATGAAATTGTGATGATGGCCATTATGGGCTATTTTTTCGCCACCTGTTTCAAATTACGACAAAGTAAATCTCTTCCCAATTATAGGTTTTTCCATACATGAATAAGTTGTAGTTAATTGCAAATTGCTTTCTTCTAACGTTATCATTATACATTTAATCGATTTGAAAGTTGGGTTCTTGACAAGAATGTTGGACACAACTCAATTTTTGTAAAAAATGAGACCAAATGGAGTGAGGTGGAATGATGTTTGCATTTAATTACTATTCATGTGGTGTGTCAAGAGAGGTGTATTGATTTAACAGCAGTACATCAAGGGATGGGTGTTGGATTACTCTAGGTTTTGCATTTGCCGCTAGAGTGCCCTTGAAAGATGAAGTGATAAGGGGTTTCTTCACTGCATCGCTCTCTCACTTTAAATTTTAGAAACCATGTCATAAACATAATTCGAGATCTCATACTTAAATTTCTTTGTTGAATGCCCAAATTTTTAACATCATTAAACATATGCATGTCATTCACATTGGTCTAAAAATATAATTTATGGTACACAATATCTTTCCATCAATGTCAATGCTCGGGTGCAGAATTTTTTGCCCCACAATCGCACTTTGTTTGTTTTGTGTCAAATTGAGTTAAATAAGTAGGTTCAATGGGAAAAGGTGTCCTTACCTCACACAAAAATTTGTGCAAGTAAAAATAGAAATAAAATACTACAAGCGAGGAATCACACAATAAATTTTTTATGTAATTTCTTTAAGTTCAACTAGAATCTTTAAGTTTGATAACCATAAATTTATTTTTTTTAATTTTATATTTTACATAATATAATAAATTTTACTATTTTTGAAATTGATCTGTCTTTCATAACTACGTTGGGAGCACCAAAAAACAGTAGCGTAGCAAGTTTTGTTGGCCAGGGCCCGGCCTTGAAACTTGAGTAGTCTGGAATTGCAGTGGGTTTGATAGTTGGGTGTGAGCTCAAACATGATGGACTTCCAACAAGATAACCTCGTGGGCCAGATAGATGGATCTCAATGTGGACAACTGGTCTCAGTCACCGTCAAGATTATGGACACGGCCAATATCCAAGCGGATCTGGCAGCACCAAAATGGTCAAGCCAATAACGGGTTCCCTGTCCGTTTAGTCTCTCCGATTAGGGCTATTTAATGAGCAAGCGATCCGAACTGAACTCGTGTTCGAACTCGGATCGAATAGTTCAAAGTTCGTTCAAAGTCGGTTTGAAATCAAACAAGTTTTTAATATATATGATCGAGATTGACTCAATTACTTTTATAGTATTCGAGTTCGACTCAAGCTCAAATACATTTAAAGTGTTTAATTTTGAACTCGTTTATAAAGAGTGGTTGCCAAGTAAAAAATATTATGCAACTAATATAGATTGAACTCACAACCTCTAAGGTGATTAATACAATAACTTACCATGTAAGCTATTACATTATGTTGTTATTATATATATAAAGACTATTTTAGTGGGGGACAAATAATATTTTTAACTCAAACTTTAATCTGGATTATTCGATTACAATAATGATCCAATTTTAATAAAAATAAATAAATAAATAATGAAAAACAAAAGACCCTCACCTCCACCATTATTTAGTATATAATTAATAATAATATATTTTTAATAATTTTAAATGTATTTTGAATAGACAAGTGATATTATATATATTATTATTTTATTTTATCAAGTCAAGTTACGAATCGAGTTCGAATTATAATCAAGTCAAGTCCAGTCGAATATTATCTTACTTAAACTCAAGCTCAAGCATTTAAATATTAAATTTAAAATCGAGTTGAACCGAGCAAAACTAAATACTCTTGAAGTGGCTTAATTAACAGCCCTATCCCCAGTACCTTCTTGCTTGCTTGTAAGACTCCAGTAACTCGGCAATGATCTTCACGTCCACAGCGACAACGTGACAGCAACAAGGCTCTTGCTATGGGGCGTGGCTCCGATGGTTCTCCTTGGCACAAACCGGCTAGGACAAGCCAGACTCCAAGACAGCTGCAACGCCTTCTTTCCCTAGCAAGTCAACAACACCACGGCAGCATGCCTTCGGCAAGGCGGTGGGGAGGAAGCAACGTCGTTTACTGGGGCAGCGGTTCAACAGCTTTGACGGCCTTAAGCAAGGCAACAACTTTCTGGCTACTTGGTGTGTCCTTGGTGCAGCAGGAAGGGCGAGTGGATAAAGCAGGAAGATGGCAGCAGGTAAAGCTTTGGAAGCACGTCCCTCGGCAAAGCTCCAACCGTTGGGGAAATAACTTCCACGGCAGCACAGCAACGAGCAGGTTCTACAAGAAAGAAGCAAAGCCATGGCAATGAAGGGGCAACAAAGTGACCCTCAGCTTTACACCAAAAACACTATAGCAAACTCCCCCTTTCGAGTAGATCGGCTGGGCGAGGAGGAGATGAACAACTTGACTCCAAGATAATCTCCAGTGATTATGGTGATAAGGAAGCTACAGTACGTAGATGGGATGACGGTCCCTGCAACTCCTCAAAAACTCTCCATTTGCGACAAGGAGGGACGGTGGTTCTTAGTTTCGCAACTAGGGGGCAAGGGGGTGCGACACCGATTCAATGCAGCGGCAATGAAAGCTCCGTCCTTTAACAACGCATCAGCAAAGCGGAAGTCCGGTCCCCCGGGTGTGTAGCAACGGTAAGGAAGGCTTCGACATCAGCAGCTCCTTGCTTCTCCTCTCCGTGGTCCTTTGTGGAAGCGAGGCAGCAGGTGGCAACAACCGGCAAGGCTTCTCTTGGCTGTAGCAAAATGAGGGCGGCGAAGAGGAAGGTGGCAAGATCACAGCAAGGCAGTATGTGGTAGAGTTCCTGGACTCCTTGGCTCTGGTGAGGCCTTGGTTAGTCTCAATGCTGGTATCGGCAAAGGATGGCAAAGGCAATCCTCCAATGCAGTCATCTAAGCACCAACTGCAAGCAGCAAACCTTCTTCCTCCTGTGCATAAGCAAAGGCTGGGATAGCAACTTGTTGCTTTGGCTTGGCTTCAAACTTCGGTGGCACCACGTCTGCAAGGTGTGGCAAGGGGGGCAGAGCTCCAAAGCACAAACGCCGCATGTGTCTATGGGGAAGATGCCCCTCTCGTTCCCCACTGATTGGGTATTTATAGAAATTTTTTTGGCTCCTCCCAGACGTGCAGGTGGAGACTTCGTTACTTTGATCAACGGTAGAGACACACGGCGTGAATTAAACCCTCTCTTTGTTCCATTTATCTTAGCCAAAATTCTTATCCATTGGATGGACTTGGTGCTGAGGGATTAAAAGTCGTGACTAAATCCATTGGATGAACTTGTGGTGAGGTATTAAAAATAGTAACTTAATTAAAAATATATAAGTGGCGTGAATTAAACACACAATCTTGATCAAGGTCAAAGACTTAAATTCCTATCATTTTAATTATTTCACTTCTTTGCGAGTCTATTATAGATAAATAAATATAACGAGTTATAATTGAACTTATTAGTATATATATAATATGAAAATTATATTATTATATTATTTTATCGAGTCAAGCTACGAATCAAGTTCGATTTATAACCGAGTCGAGTCGGGTCGAACACAACTTTGCTCAAGCTCGGCTTGTAAGATTCGAATTCTAGTTCGAGTAGAGTTCGAGTTCGAATAAAGTTCAAATTCGAGCATTTAAATATCGAGTTTCGATTTAAGTCGAGTCGAACCGAACCAAATGTCAAATGCTACGAGCTGGCTCTCTCAATTAGCAGCCCTACTCTACATTAATTTTGACGAACACGAGTCCCCTTGCTGAATTTTCGCAAGCTCATAATCCGCAAAAACAAACTCTGAGCTCTTGATCCTCCTTTTTTCATTTTTAAAAAAAAATATTTTTTGCTATGTACACTGTACAATCAATAGCGTATCTCCAATCAACCATGGATAATGCTCTCCTACATTTTCATCTTAAAAGCTGATTTCATGTTGTATCTATTTCCTTGCCCATATAATTTTAATCAATGGTAATTGATGCCCATCAAATAACACCTTAAGCCTATATACTCATGATCCTCGACCACCTACTCCCACTTCTCCCCATATGAAAACCTCCTTTCTTCTCCAACTCGGCCATGGCAGCTAGGGCATCACCTTATTAGACACTCCTCGCCAACAAAAGTGGCTGCGGTTAGTCGGAAACCCTAATCTTATCTCTAATATAATCAATAAAAATCCAAGCCCCTCTAATAATACACTAATACTTCATGCCCATGTCCTCCACATCCATCCATAACCATCCAGGCCCATCCACACACATTTCCCCGCACACAAATACCTCATTTCTCAACCCTAATTTGGTGTTCGGCATATAAATACCGCATCTAGCGCAGTGGCGGAGACGGGGGAGATGCAAGAACCATAATTGAACCCTAATTGATAAAAATTGTGGCCCATATAGTGAAACTAGGCCCACGTCCTAGATATCCATCAAGGCCCATCTACTCAATCATCCCTATAAATACCCCATTTCTTCTCCAACCCGGCGGTGGCGGCTAGGGTTTTGGTCACCCTTCTCCGGCAAGAGCGGCGGCGGCGGCGATGAGTCGGGGAGCGGCGGTGCCGCCGAAGGGCGGGAAGAAGAAGGGGGCGAGCTTTGTGATCGACTGCGGGAAGCCGGTGGAGGACAAGATTATGGATATCGCCTCCTTGGAGAAGTTCCTGCAGGAGCGGATCAAGGTTGGCGGCAAGGCCGGGGCGCTGGGAGACTCCATCATTGTCTCCCGCGACAAGAGCAAGATCACCGTCACCTCCGACAACCCCTTGTCCAAAAGGTACGATTTTTTTTTGCTTGAAGGTGCTTGCAGTGTCATGGGAGATGTTTGTGTCGTGCAAAGTTTGAATCTTTTGTTTGATTTAATGGTTATTTATATCAATTTCAGTTCATGTTGTGACAAGTTGTTTCTAGAAGAGAGTTTACTATGCTAATATGTGAATTTTTTGGACATAATACAATTTTTTTTATTAATTGACTGTACGTATGTTAATGATCCATAAAATGTATGTACTTTGTTGGATTGTTTTGATAAAAAATACAGTGGTTTGCTGTGGATCTGAATAATTTTAATTTTTCTGGTATTGATGGACTGTATATAGCTTATTTGAGTTGTTAATTTTATTGATATCGGACTGTATATTGTGTTTATCTTTCTCTTTATAGTCGGGACTATGATTGATTATAATATGGTAGCTAGCGGGGCCGCAAGAGCGGCAACCTGTAGGGAAAAAAGCAGTTGCTTGTTGCCTATCAACAAGCCTCTCGTTAACTTCAAGAACATTATGTCCATTGTTATTGGGCGAACCTTTTATGTTCCTCATAGTTCAGTAAATGATGGAACATTTTAAAATGTGTTCCTAAGCTTGAAGGAGCTTTGTCTGAGCTTCTGATTGACAACCTGAAGAAAAAAGCAGGTGCTTGTTGTTTGTCAACTAGCCTCTCGTAAGGTTCAGGGAAAACTATATCCATTGTTTTTGGGTGAACCTCGTATCATGCTGATATGAGGTTCAGTAAATGGTGGTACATTTTAATTATGTTTCAAAAATTCCTAGGTCTTTTTTTCTCATGGAAATAGCTTATCAGTGCCTTCATTGTTTTGTAAATTGTGTATTGAGTTGTGGTTAATTTTTTGAAGGGGGAGATAAGTTTTAGCTTTGTTTGTTGTAGATATTTGAAGTACCTTACAAAAAAGTACTTGAAGAAGCATAATGTGAGGGATTGGCTGCGAGTCATTGCCTCCAACAAAGACCGAAATGTTTATGAGCTGCGGTACTTTAACATTGCAGAAAACGAGGCTGAAGAAGAAGATTAGTTTCCTTTTTCCATTTTTCTTTTTCCTCGACAATGTGTACCTCTTTAGAAGATGGGATTTATTTTCCGTGCGCATAATATGCTTTGTCTGTGAAGATATCATTCTCGTGTTTGGTTTGCACCTACCAATGACTAGTGTGTACAGATGGTTTCATCTTGCCATTGATACAGATTTCTATATGTTCTAACCTAAGCTTTATTTCATAACAAGGCTGCTTGGTATATGATCTTAGCAGTAGTTTTCAATGTCGTTGCTTTGACACCGTGAATGTATGGATCGAGTGCACAGACAGTTCTTGCGGGCACCCACGTCCAAGCACCTACACCGGTGAGGGATGGAACGAGTGCAAGCACGGACGAGTTACACCCTTTCTCATCCTCGTGATCACCTGTAGGCACAAAATTGCAAAAAACTAATCCATACCCATTGAAGATCATAAACTAGGATGCATACAAAAATTAAAATAAAAGAGTTAGAACATACTGTTGACTATAAAATTGAAAGCGTTCTGATGATCATGGGCTTTTGGATAAGTAGCAAGGAGAGCAGTGAAAGTCAGGAGTAAGATAGAGCTGCAAGAAGCCTTCATCTTCATCCTTGCCGGTGCTAGAAATCAATTTGTTACTCTCTATAGATGGCCTTGTTTTCATAGTTTTTATTGAGGAAATTAAGAAATGGTTTTTTTTGTATCGATCTGATCAAGAGGGAGTGAGATATCCGAGACACATGGGATATGGAGGCCTCTGTGACAAGCACAAATTTCTGCAATCTCCATCAGATTAGATGCATACGAGGCACCAATACACACTGGCTGATCAAATTTATTGTTGAGATACTGGAAAGAATGTGAAAAATGTGTTTGCAAGCCTATATGTCTTCGAGCAATGTTAAATTAATTTGGCCATCTTGATATGTAAATTCGGCCATTTCTTTCCTATTGTTTCATAATAGAACCCATTAAATATTATTTTGGTCTTAATTTGTTTACAAAATAGAACAAGAATTTGTGTTCCCCGCACAGTCTCAGGAGCCGATCAGCAGGTATAATATAGATTAGCACCTCATAACTTAATCATATATTTTTCTTGGATTAGTGTCATCAGGTTTATTATATTATAGTATTACTGATGGGATGAGAAAAAAGGTGTGTATTCTTTTGGATGGTGTATTATTTAGTGAATAATTTTATCAAAGTTTGTATATAAGTAAACCGCTTTAATACTATATATTAAACCAAGAATAGGAAAATTCTTCTATATAAAGTATAATCACATCAATGCACAGCATAATGGCGGTAAAATCTGTCATTGATATGAAATAAATTTCACAATATTGAAGATATTTTTTTTGACAATAATTTTACCATAGATT
>JAVDBV010049082.1:0-17575 GCA_032619315.1 Piper longum | reverse complement strand
GAAGTTACAATTACATATTGATTATAAAAGTTATAAGAAATACGTTAACCTAATATATTTTACATCACACGTAGGAATTATAAATTTTTAACTGGATTTATTTATATTATATATTGGACTTTTTGAGTTAGATGAGAGCGTCCAATTTTAGGTGGGGAGAAATCCACTAGGGAACCTAGTGAGCTAGATGAGAGGAAACACTCAGCATGTGATTTTAGGTGGGGAGAAATCCACTAGGGAACCTATCTAGATTTTTCTTTTGTTAGACCTGTAGCTAAAAACTTTCTTATGATTATGAGGTTTATTCGAATATAAAATTCAATCTTGAAAGCTTATTTCAACTCAGGCTAATAAACTCATGAGTTTGATCCTTCATAGTTTAGAAATGAAAAAAGACTTTCATCTCCAAATTTAGCTCAGGCATAGCTCGTTTTTTTTCTTTTTGGATGTAAAGTACTGACAAACCAAAGTATCAAACCAAGTAAAGGAGGTGATACCTTGTTATAACTTAACTTCGCTCACTAGCCTTGCCTTTTGACATCCCCTCCTTGGAGTTAAGGTAACAATTTTGGGCTTGACTAGCTCCCATAGTGTTATAGGGGGTGTGTACAAGGCCCGGGAACGAATTCATCGAAGTATGGTTGAGAGGTGATTAGTAGCAATTCCTGGTTCATGCATGAGTTGCAGCCGACAATCCAAATTAGATACCAACCTCCTTTATCTTCAAGCATTAACATAATTAGCGGATAAAATCTCCGTTCTTATTCTCTTAAATATGCATGGAACACTCCATCAATCAATGGTAACATAAACGGACGTACTCTCTTTGTAGGTATTAAAGAGGGCTAAATTATTTTCCATTTTCAACATCAGTTTTTTCTGCAGTTTACGTTCATTATTTTGATTCCTTAGATTTCAATCCTAACATGACTTGTTGGAGTCAACACGCTAGCGTAAAACAACCTCCAGTCACGAAAATTTTGTCACCAAATTTTTGGATGACAATTTAAGCCACCAATTGATCGGTGGTTAATATTTTTTTAACCACCGACTAGTCACCAAACATTGTTGGGCTAGTAATCTGACAATGAACTGTCACAAAATTTTTTTGTGGCTAATAAATATTTATATATTGAAATATTATCATTTTTTATAGTTTAATAAAAATGTTCAAAACTAATATAAATCAATTATTTTTCAATTTCAAGGCAAGCACTACAAAAAAATTGATTTTTCTTCACGATTCAAAAACTGGAGTAGTGAAAAGTGCTACATCTTCTCCATGCCAATTTTTACAATGAAAAAAGTTCAAATTTATCTATATTTGGAGATATTTATAGGTAAGTTTGTGACAATTTTAAAGCTTTTCCCATGCCAGAAAGCATTTTCTGAAGTCCACTTATCTCAAGGTTTTAAGATAAATAAACATTTTTTTTGGTGAAGAAAAGTTAGAAAATTAATACATGCTCACCTTCAAATATTTCTTCATGGTTAAAAATGATGGGGAGAAGATGTGGTGAAAAATCTTTTTTTTTTTGTAGCAAATTTAATGTAGTGTATTAGAAATTTTGTACAAATGAATTCGAATTAGGTTAAATTAAGTCGACTTCACTCACAAGTTGCTAAATTAATAGTAATTTTGAAATTAAAACTATGGGTTTACTATGATATGTGATGTCACCAATAAACATGACAAATTTATATATTTAACTTTATGTTCTTTGTCAGATTTCCCAATATATTAGTACTACATATAATATTTAAGAGGGTAAAATCCGATATATAAGTGAATGTATCTTTATAGATCTTTATTTTCAATTAATTATTTTGAAATGGTGATTTAAGCTAATAAAGTTAAAATTGAGGTAAGAGCCGATTTTAAGACCATATTAAATAATAGGTTAGATAGAATGTGGGCCAAGGAAAAATATTTCAAAGACAGTTTTTGAATGTGGGTTGTTTGTAAGATCTCTGGAATATCAATTTCACATCTAATATTCACTACTATTGGATCCAATGTGAAGGGTGTAAGACAATATGCACAAACATACATAACATAACAAAATAATATAATTAAATTATATCATACCTGACATGATTCTCACAGAATGTGGACTTAAAATGTCTCCTAGATATATAGGAGCAAGTATATAAAACATAAGTAAAAAAGATAATTTTATATACAAGCAATTGGTTTGTTACCTTCAGCCAGGTTGAGATCAATTAGCATGTCTAGCTTATAAAACTATGAGGTATATAAAGGCACCATTTGACACCTCCTTTCCATCCTAACTCCACATTCATTTACTATATTAAAATACGTAAAGTTAGAGCTGGATTAGTATTAGTTCTTTCTTTTCTTTACAATTATTCATTTATGGGAATACATAAGGTTAAGGATTACTAGGAATTCTTACCCTTATAGGAATTGTGCCCCAAGCGGTCTATAGACTTGAACAATTTGAGACTTAGCTGTCTCTCCCTAATTTGACCTTTACGTATAAATTACCAGACACATACCTATTAGGAAAGCATGATCTCAAGGCTACGAGTGTAATCATGCACTCAGATTTAATGATGCATCCAACAGTTAACGACACAACAACATACATGCATCCAGTGACTAATAAAACAATGCACATGCATCATACTAGTAAAAAAATAATACATATGCATCAAACTAGTATTAAAGAACAATGTACATGCATCAAACAACGGAATTTGAAATTCATTCGGAATAAAAAACATTATTAAGAATTAATCCCATATTTTGAAAAACACAATAACAAAAAATTGTATTGAATGAATCTGCTTAATAATTCTTAGTTGACACCTTATTAGTGCATCCTTACTGTATCTTAGATATAGTGGTATTTTCCTTTTGTATTACGCCTTCGGTCACATTAAAAAATTTCCCTTACAATAATAACATAATAACTTATCTCTCCATATGGAAAATCACTAATAAACTTAAACAAGATACAATTTCGTGTATCTTATTTAAGATATACCCAATGCGTGATGATTACCAAGATTTGTTGAGCTAATCAAGTACACTTAAGAGCATACATAAGTCTACCATATGCTGAAGTTAAAATTTTTGATTTGTCTAATTTCTATGCTTTGCTAAGTCATTCATTCCATCCTCCTATCAAATAGAGCTAACTTCTTCAAGACAGTCATATGTTTTGAACTTTAGAGTACGAGTTGCTTCAGATAAAACCCAATTTATGAAAAGCTCTAAATCTGATAATTTTAATTGATGTACTTTCAACAAGGGAATACAATATTCTCTCTCACTATTTTAGCTTGGTTTCAAGACATTGAGTGAACCAAAACTCGATGTCTATTTGAAACCATAAATGAATTTGTTTAATCTACATATCTCATGTTGATTTCCTCCCTAAACAAATCCTTGTTGTCAATCTCTTCATTAAGGTATCAATTAGAATGATGCTTACATCAATTTAGATAATTTCTAACATCTCCCACTTGCACATGATACCAGACCATGGGTGTACATCCCAAAGTTATTCTAAAACCAAGATTCGGGTCAAAATTTTACATTAGCAAATAGGTTGGTTCAACCGTCAATTTGAGTCGAGTAAGTTTCATGAAACACATGCTATTGAGACTAATTGTAAGTTATGAGTAATAAAGGTCAAGTGTACCTTAGTATATGATGATAACATCAGAAAAATAATGAGAAATGCGTTATCAGAGTATATAATAATATTCAATTATTTTTTTAATGTATTTGATCGTAAGATTATTTTTAGACCGAATAACGCATTAGAACATGTCATAGAGCAATGTGGTGGGTTATTAGCTATAGAATATATCATTAAAATGTTATGGTGTGTATTATATTTTATGTCATTTTCCCTATTTTTAAATTTTTTTTGGATTTATTATGAGTTAGTTATTATTTTTAACTTGAGCCGAAGTCAAGTCAAATTTTATTTACGAGACTGCCTCAATACTTTATTCTGACCATTTCCTCCCCTAAACCCTGATGGCCACACCTTCACCACCCCAGTGCCACCATCGACACTGCCTCTAGCAATTGTATTGCCACCGATCGATGCCACCATGTTATCGTCGTGCCGCCCTGAACTCCACAACACCTCGACACCATGTAATTGTGTTGCGCTCCTGACGTGAATTCACCACCATCCATGCCGTTTTGCTGCTACCATGCCGCTGACGCCCTTCCCTTCGACCTAGATGACCTTTCCCCCACACCTAGTGCCACAGCCGAAGCCTGCCAAGGGCCGATCAAACAAGCCATTAGGTCATCGTTGCCATTGTCATCCTTACCACCACCATTAGGTCGAGCTCATTGAGCTGGTGCCAACCCATAGCCTTGATTGCCTATTTGAAAAAGTTGCCAAAAAATCGGTGAAAATAGCCGAAAAATTAGATTCGCTAAAATTTATCAAATCTTCCACCGAATTCATCCAGTTGAATCTGATCAAACTTTGGTTGCCACCGGTTGCCGAATTCAAGTCTCGAGCTACGCGACAAGACCTTATTGATCGTTGATTGCCGATGACATGAAGTATAATTAACTCCGAATTAATTTCTTAAAGGTGATAATTAATAGCACAACATGCTAGGATTGATGGATTGACATGTTTACTATTTTATTGTAATAAAAAATATGAATTTCTTGATTGAATTGTATTAAAATGAATGCTAAGGAACTAATTAAATAAATTAAGCAAGTATCGTAATCTAATGCAACTTAGCATAGGAAATCTTATATGGGTTGATGTATGATTGATGTGAGTGTATCTTGATGTGTGTGCGTTATAGGATGTGTGAATGAATCATAAGCGGGCGTTAACTTTTAGTTTGATGTGTAGGTATGGAGTAGGATCTCGCTGCCTAGGCGCATGGACATGATTAGAGCTTCTACCAGGCACGTTTAGGACTTGCTTCTGATTTGACTTCTATTCTCTGTTGTGTTTTATTTTAACAAGTAAGAGGATGTTTCAAGTGGTGAATTTATTGTATCCTACTTCACACGGGCCATCTAATCGTATGAGATTTCCAGATTAATAGCCCTATATAGGATGAAATCCTTTGAGTATGTTATCGAAAACTCAGATCCAGATCACAATGTCGTTGGGCCTATTATATTGCAATCCCTACCCAAGCCTTAATACTAGTAGTTTTTTGCCTTTTTAATGAGATGTGAGACGAGGGAAAATTGACGATCTCGTCTTGACATAGTGCGTGTGTTAGTAAAAGTGGGCTCTAGAATTAATGAGTATATGTTCCATTCCCGAGGGATCTAATAACTCTACCTTTGAGTTTCTCAAACCTAAAGAAGTGTGAAGGTTTATAGGTACTGCTATGCAGCGCATATCTACACTTATGATTTCAAAAGGTACTAAAGGCACATGCGTGAGAGTACTCGGCCTCTGTACTCATGACCAGGAGTGATATGGAGGATGTAAAGGGCTGAAATGATAGAGATTGATTTTCTCATACAAGGGATAGTTTAAAGTGGCTAATAAATGAGAAGAGATAGAAAGAAAGGGGACATTGTCGCACGAGGTCGACGGCTCCTAGTTATTGCCTTTATGAGAGATGTTATGAGGAATAATAATGAGGTTTTCATTCAATAGAAGGGTCAGCTCTCCTATGACATTTTGTTATTTGTTATTTCTGGACCGATAATACTTGTTACTGACAGCTTTTTATAATCTATGTAGGTGAGAACTGCTAGGAATGAGTGTTGTCGGGATTGTAGAAGAGCAAGACTAAAATTATGCACACATGTACCTATTGAATGTAACTGATGATGATGAATGTAAATTGTTTTGAATGATGCAAACCTGAATGTGATTTTTGTGAATGAGTGCATTGTTTTGCCTGTGAATAAAACTGAGAATAGGAATGAACAGGTTGAGCAATGGAGTCTAGACTCGGCTCAGAAGATGAAGAAAGTAATGATAACTGGAATGTGAGGGAAATGTTATGCTTTTTATTATATTTTCTATTTTTATTGATATAAATATGTTTTATTTGTTGTTGAGAGGGTGGCCCCTATTGCACTTTTAGGGGTGACTCTGTTTGTTTTGTTTTAAAAATGTCTATTTTCTTTAAACTTTTCATTTGTTTGGTTTGTTGTATATTTGATTGTCTATCACTGCATTCATCTAGAACAACGTTAGAACCTAAACATCCCATCCATGCATTGTATGATTGCATCACCATCTTGAGATACCAAGGGTAGATCTAGGCTGACTTAAACAAATCAAGTAGATTAGCGAACAGTTCGGTCACCTGTAACTTTTTTTGGTTGGTTCATAAGTGAACCGAAACTGGGTGTTATAGTCTTGGTATCAAAGCTAACTCTTGGTTGATTAAGATAGTAGATGTATTATAGGTTACATGTGTGCAAAATGTTCTCCAAGTTGTGCCGATAGGTTTTTTTTTGTCTTAATATTTTTGGTTTGTAGATTTTCTTATCAATCAGTGGTGTGACTGGGTGATCATGTTAGAGTAGGGAGTACTAGCAGGGTGGTGAATCAGACTCATAGGACACAAATCATGGCCCCATCCCTCCATTGCCCAGACAAGATAGTCCCAAACATGGTCAAAGTGATACAACATCTAGTCGACCAAGGACTACCATGCCACGAGAAGAGACCAATGTGCTAGTTTTAGTTAGTCAATGTAGTGAAAGCCATTGTCGAGACAGTTGTCGTGACAGTCACCGTAGTAGAAGTAGTTAGCAGGAGAGGGATGCAGCAATTGCCAGATTAGCTGAAGTCTAGACACATATGCAGGAAAACCAAGAGGAATTCGGGAGAGAGCTCAGGCAGATGGCTCTTTTAGTAGCTAGAGCTGAGAAGAGACTTGCAGTGGATGAAGAGGCACAAGGAAAGCTAGTAGTTCTCATGGGCCCACAACTACCTCCTCCTCCTCTGCGACTACAATAGAGGATTACTCTAACAACAACTCCTCTGTTTGCCGCATTTCAAGCAAGAATGAGACCATATGTCAGTGGACCAGCAATAGTAGGTAGTGGTCAGACTGCAGGTAGAAGTGGAGCTGACTGATGTGACAGTGTACCAGCAGGTACAGGACTACCATTTTCGCAGCATGAGTTAGGAAAAGGATCTAACATAACTGCGGTAGTATGAAAGGTTTGTGAAGAATGGAGGACGACCTTTCTTTGAGAAGTTGGATGTAAAAGAGGCATTCCTATGGATATCATCAGCCATAGGGGTGTTTGGTAGTATGACATGCCCAATGGAACATAAAGTATGCATCATTATAGGGGCATTCCAAGATGAAGCTAGAGTATGGTGGGATTTGCTACAAAATTCCACATTTGCCCACCGTCAACCTCGGGATATCACTTGGGAGGATTCAGAGCAGAATTTAATGGAAAGTACTTTCCACTAGATGCCAGGAAGAGGAAGGAGCGGGAATTCCAGATATTGAAGCAAAGACCAATGATAGTGGTGAAATACGAGACAAGGTTTAAAACTCTAGAAAGATTTACACCAGATTTAGTTTCCATCGAAGGAAGAAGGATGGAGCATTTTTATGAAGGCCTTCATAATGAGATCAGGATGGTCCATTTAGATAGGAAGTTTGCTACCTTCAGTGATGTAGTGAGAGATGTAGGCTAGGTGGAGTGAGTTATAGCTACTCGACCTTGCTGAGATTTTGATCAGAGACAACAACATCTAAAGCCGTATCAAGCAAGCAGGGAGCACAATAGAGACATCGAATAGATGCACCAATTGTTATGTGGGCTATGAATGGCCAAGTTTAAGAAAATATATCACATTTCTGTTAGAATTGTCAACATCATCATGGAGGTGAATGCATAGCAGGAACGAACACTTATTATAGTTGCGGTCAGCTAGGACATCGAGGCACAAAGTGTAGAGTAGGCGTAAGGTATGTTATAGTTGCAATCATCTAGGGGATAAAGCTGCAACCTTTCCAACTAGCCAGAACCAGCAGTTGAAGCTCCCAATGCCTCAACACAGACACAGTTGTCAGCTCCCCAGTAGCAACAAGGATAGAGAGGCTAATAGAACCAAGGTCAAGGCCAGAGAGGTGGAGACCAACAGCCACTGAGACAGTAGTAGAGTAGACACAACCAGAGAGGGTACATGGCTGCAGGGCAAGCTAGACAATAGAGGGGTAGACAATAGGCACCGCTAACTCAGAATCAAAGGGAACAGAATCAGGCAATACCACCATCAAAATATCTTGCCTTAGCATAACAGCAACCAGTGAGGACGTATGCCATCAATATGGCAGAGGCACTTGAGGATATGACGTCATGACAAGTATGAATTCAGTAGGTTTTGTACCTACACATGTCTTATTTGATTTTAGTTGCACACACTCATTTATTTTGTACATGCACACAAGTAGTATTAGATGTGAGATAGAAGAGTTAGGATGTCCACTCCCACCGGTAGTGTGATAGCTATGGTCCAATGTGTGCGTAATGTCCTTGTTGAGATTCAACAGTGACAACTTGTAGTTGATTTGATATTGTTCAAGCTACAAGAATTCAATGTGATATTTGGAATGAACTAGATGTCCAAGCAAGGAGTTATGATAGATTTTCGAAGAAAGACGGTGACTTTTTGCCACGGAATTCACCGCTTTTATTTCCAAGGTCAGTCCAGAGATAGAGAATAAAGACAGATATCCTATTAGAATGCAATGAGATAGCTAGATAGAGGCAGTGAACTAATAATGGCAGCATTAGTTTTGGCTGGGCAGAGTGGTTCAGGGGACAAGCCAAGTATTGAGGAGATTCTAGTGGTTAGAGAATTTATTGAGGTATTCCCAAAGGAGATTACGGGATTGCCGCCAAACAGAGAAGTAGACCTTGCCATTGAGTTGATGCCAAGCACAACACTGATCTTTAGAGCTCTGTACAGAATGACACCTCTTGAGATTAAGGAACTCAATGATCATTCACAGACACTAATGGATCAAGGATTCATCAAACCAATGTTTCCCCATGGGGTGCACCAATGTTATTCAGGAACAAGAAGGATGGAAACATGCATTTATGCATCAATTACATGATGTTAAACCATGCAACTATTAAGAACAAATACCCTCTTCCTTGCATTGATGATCTATTTGACCAGTTAAGCTTCTCGAAGATTGATTTGAGGTCAGGATACTAGCAGTTGAAGATTAGAGTAGAAGACATTCTGAAGACTACATTTACGGCTTGATATGGATACTATGAGTTTTTAGTTATGCCTTTTGGATTGACCAATGCTCCAGCAGCACTTATGGACTTAATGAACACAGTCTTCAGTCCATACTTGGACTAGTTTGTGATCATCTATGTAGACGACATACTGGTATACTCTTCATCCAGGCAAGAGCATGAACCACATTTAAGGTTTGTAGATGCTAGGAGAGCATAGATTGTACGAGAAGTTTTCGAAGTATAGTTTTTGGTTGCTAGAAGTGAATTTTCTCAACCATATCATTTCAGTATGAGGCATCTCGGTAGATCTAGCCAAGATAGAAACAATAGTACAATGAGAACAGCCGAAGATACCGATAGAGGTTCAAAGTTTCCTAGGCCTAGCTAAATACTACATATGGTTTATTTACGATTTCTCTTCTATAGTAGCTCCTCTTATACAGCTGACTAGGAAGGAGGAACAATCTAGATGGACAAATGAATGTGAGTAGAGTTTCAGGATGCTGTAGGAGAGATTGACTTCGGAGCCTGTCCTCACACTGCCTGAGGGACACGAGAATTTTGTAGTTTATATAGATGCCTCAAGAATTGGCATACATTGTGTTTTGATGCAAAAGGTTAAGGTTATAGACTATGCATCTCGCCAGCTCAAGGAGCATGAACTTAACTATCCTACACACGACCTAGAACTCGCAGTAGACATATTCGCTCTCAGAATATTGTGGCACTACTTGTATGGAAAATCTTTTAAACTCTTGACTGATCAACAGAGTCTACAATATATCTTCACACAGAAGGATTTAGCAGATAGAGAAGATGGTTAGAGATGTTATCAGATTATGAGATTGGCATAACGTACCACAAGGGCAAAGTGAATGTGGTAGTAGATGCTTTGAGTAGGAAGTAGTGTCTGTGACTCAGTATACTATTGGCCACAGATAGTTGGTTGGAATGATGGTGTAATTGGCCATTCAGTCAAGTCTACTTGAGTAGATCAGGATTTCACTAGAAGCAGATCCGCTGTTGTAGCAGTGGTTGGAACATAAAACACATCAAGAATTGGCCAAAGATGTAGATGGGTTAATTAGACTAAGAAGTCGACTCTTTGTGCCAAATGTTCCAATGTCCCGGACTTCGAATTACGATTCTTCATGAAGTTCACACATCGAGATGCTCGGCGCATCCACGTGGAGTGAAGATGTAGCCCCTTCACCGCCTTGACATCATCGTTGATGCAACCTTCAGCCATCACACTGCCACCGATAGACGCCACCGATTGCCACGGTGTCGTCGCCATGCCACCCTGAGCATCCCCAACCACCGCCCGGCCTCAATGATGCGCCAATACTACGCGATTGTGCTCTCTCGACATCAATTCACTGTTGTCCACGCTACTCCATCATCGCCATGTTGCCAACGCCCCTAGACGGCCTTTCCCCCACACTCAGTGCCGTAGTTGAAGCTAGCCAAGGGCCGATAGGACAAGCCGACTGTTCCCACCCGATTCATCTTCACTAACACCACCATCGGGTCGAGCTCGCCAAGCCAGTGCCGACCCATAGCCCCAATTATATCGCCGAAAAAGTTATCGAAAAACAGCAGGAAAGCTGTTGGCAAACCGCCAAAAACTCCCAAAAATCGCCAGAAAATCGGATTCACTGAAATTCTCCAGATCTTCCTCCAAATTCATCTAGTTTAATCCCATAGAACATCAAACATCATCGGGTGCTGAATTCAAGTTACCCTGGCGATCGTTGATTGCCGATGACGCGATGTATAATTAACTAGGAATTAATTTCTTAAAGATGATAATTAATAGCGCAACATGCTAGGATTGATGGATTGACGAGTTTACTATTTTATTGTAATAAAAAAATATGAAGTTCCTGATTGAATTGTATTAAAATGAATGCTAAGGAACTAATTAAATAAATTAAGTAAGTATCATAATCTAATGCAATATAGCGTAGGAAATCTTATATGGATTGATGTATGATTGATGTGAGTGTATCTTGATGTGTGTGTGTGTGTGTGTGCTATAGGATGTGTGAATGCATCATAAGCGGGTGTTAACTTTTAGTTTGATGTGTAGGTATGGAGTAAGAGCTCACTGCCTTCGCGCATGGACACAATTGGAGCTTCTACTAGGTCCATTTAGGACTTATTTTTGGTTTGACTTCTATTCTCTGTCGTATTTTATTTTAACAGGTAAGCGAACATGTTGAGTGGTAGATTTATTATATCCTACTCCACACGGGCCATATAATCGTATGAGATTTCCGGATTAATAACCGTATAGGATGAGATCCCTCGAGTTTGTTTTAAAAAACTAAAATCCATATCACAATGCCTTTGGGCTTATTATATTGCAATCCCTACTCGAGCCTATATACATTTAGTTTTCTCGAATTTTTAATGAGATGTGAGACTAGGGAAAACCGACGACCACGCTACATGAATGGGTACATGTTAGTCAAAGCGGACATTGGATTTGGTGAGAGTTTGTTCCATTCCCGATGGATCATGATAACTCCATCTTCGAGTTTCTCAAATCCAGAGAACTGTGGAGGTTTATGGGGGCTGCTATGCAGCGTATGTCTAGACTTTTGGTTTCAAAGGGCACTCCTGAGAGTACTCAGCCTCTATACTAAGAGCCGGGAATGATATAGAGGATGCACAGGTCTGAAAGTAAAAAGATTGATTTTCCCGTGCAAGGGATAGTTTAAAGTGGCAAGTGAATGAGATAAGATAGAAAGGGGATGTTGTCGCGCATAGTCGATGGCTCATAGTTATTGCACTTGTGTGAGATTCTATGAGGAAGAATAATGAGGTTTTCATTCAACATGAGGGTCAGCTCTCCTGCGTTAGTTTGTTATTAGTTATTTCTGGACCGGTAACAATAGTTATTGATGGCTTTTTATTATATATATAGGTAAAAACTGTGAGGAATGAGCATTATTGCGACTGCGAAGGAGCAAAACTGAAATTGAACACATATTTACCTATTGAATGCAACTGATGATGATGAATGTGAATTGTTTTGAATGATGCAAACCTAAATGTGATTTATATGAATGAATACGATGGTTTGCTAGTGAATGAAACTGTGAATAAGAATGAGCAAGTTGAGCAATGGAGTCTAGACTTAGCTTAGAAGATGAAGAAAGAAATGATAACTGGAATGTGAGGGAAATGTCTATTTTCTTTAAACCTTTCGTTTATTTGGTTTGTTTTATATTTAATTGCATATCACTACATGCATCTAAAATAACGTTAGAATCCAAGCATCCTATCCATGCATTGTTTGCTTGCATCACCATATTGAGACCCAAGGATAGATCCGGGTCAGCTTACCAAATCAAATAGATTAGAGATCGGTTCGGTCGCTGGTAGCATTTTCAGGTTGGTTCATGGGTGAATAGAAATGGGGTATTGCAGTTATAACCTCCCACTATTAACGTCACACATGGAATAATCCTCCCACTTTTGACTTAATTCATATATGGAATAATCCATGCTATCTAGGTAGGGACACAAGATACTGTGTGTGAGAGAACTTTGGCTAGAAAGTGTTCTACTTTTAACTCTCATGAACTTCAACTCCCTTTGAAGATTTGGTTATGTTATAGTTAAATCCATGTAATCTAAAGTAGATTCAAAATCTAAAGGTATTTGCCACACTTGCTTTAGGACTTAATTTATACCAGGACGTACCAAAAATATTCTAAATTCAATTATTGGAAATGTCCTATATTCCATTGAAACAAGTTAGTAAGCATTGAATCATTACCAAGGATAACTACAATAATTTTACACAACCAAACCAAATCTCCATGCAATTCTTGAAAGAATAGTGGAATATTATGAGGACAAAATCATTATCTAATGTTCATAATTTTTATGAATGTGGCTTCTTGATATATGTAATCTTTAACACCATGATTCAGCCTACAGAGAAAACTGTATAGAATTGATAAATATTGAGATACTAATTCATAACCCATTAAAATGAAGAACTAACACAAGAAGAACCTTACCACTCTAAGCAACAAAGATAGAGACCCTATGGAATTTAGTGCGTAGACAACACCAAATGCATATAAGATACCTAAGGCTTGACTCAACAAATAAGACATCTTATATGAGTCGAATTTATAAAGGAGATAAGTTTCTGGAGAAAATCAACAATCTCCCCTGTAAATAAAACAATGGAAAAATTTATACAACCTGCATAATTATCATTTAATCACTGAACAATCACAGAAGAATTTCCATGGCGTTACACCACATTTCTAGATCATTCATAATGCATTTAACATAGAATTCACATTCATCATGTTGTTCGCTTGTTTGGTCTTCTCATGGGTCATTCTCTTGCAATTACAAATCACATAAGCTCCTCCAACTTATGTTCCTTCTTTGCTACTTGTTCCTACACAAGTAATATGGTTTCATATGCCTAGATTATTTAGCCATCATTTACAGGGTTCCAAGGCTTAGAGAAACCTATATAAAATAAGTTAGACTTGCATACCTTAGAGTATTTAATTCGTACAATAGAGGAAATACAATTAGGAAAATAAAAGTTAGTAGACTGTCATGGTATCATATCCTGAGGCACAAATTGACATGGGTGACAGCACAAGTCTCAATGCCACATAGCCACAATATCATCTCATGATCCATAGTCTCAAGACATTAATATAAACATCTCATATGCATCCAAAATAATAGAAGTTCCCAAGGGATATA
Source organism: Piper longum (assembly GCA_032619315.1). NCBI lineage: Eukaryota > Viridiplantae > Streptophyta > Magnoliopsida > Piperales > Piperaceae > Piper > Piper longum. Next base: position 3,603 of record JAVDBV010049082.1, on the reverse strand, counting down.
ACACAAACATCACCAAAAACCTACAACACCAAAAAGCCAACCCAACATCCACAGGGCTACCCAGTTACATTGGCCAATACCGAGCATGTTCACCTTCATAATATACAAAAATATGTTAGCAACGAGTGTCTTTAAGTCCCAAATAATTAATAAGGAAAAACCTTTATACTAGGAGATGGATAAAATAGTTATCCACAAGGAACTGAAGTAAGCCAACAACTTATGTACAACACATTAATTATAAGCAAGTAGTGAATAGGGGCCTAATCATGACCAAAATCACTAATAACCATACACATGGACCGTATAGTAGCTCATAGTAACATGCAGGTAATATGACCAATATGGCCTAGTTTATAATCCCCGCAACACTACACAGACCAGATATACTCAATAGAAGCGTATATGCTGAAATATATACTTCTAACAGGTAATTAGTTGATATTATATACATAAGACCGTCACTAAGTACCATAGATGGGTATTGACTGGGCTCCTTAGTGACGTCATGCATCCCATCCATCTCGTGTGCAAGTTAAAATCCAAAAATATAATACATGTATAAGGCTTGGGCATGAACATTTCAAATAGTGCTAAAATGCGACTTTAAATTGGATCTTATAATGTTTGAAATATCATCAAGAGATCTTATCCTTGAGGTTTTACTAATCCACAAGATTAGTTAAATGGCTCTTAGGTAGTGCGATCTAATAAAACACTACTCATTATATTCGACGATGTAAATTAAATCTCATGAGCCAAGTAGAGAAGAGTTCTAACGAACTTGAGTAGAGCTTCTTGTCCTACCGTGACAAGCCTAACTTAAAGCGGCATAGTGATACAAACAATTACATGATATTGTATGATGAATGCATGCATAGTTCTAGATGCAACAAGGATGCATGACATGCAACAGGAAATTGAATAAACACACAATTGATCTGATCTGATAATAGTGCTCATACGAGAATTTTGATACGTAAAACAAGCTAAACAAGTTAATAAACCATGTGCTGAAAATATAAGTGTGATATCGGTATATTAGAAACATCAATTGGGTTTAAACCTACATAATTGAGATGTCATAAGATGATAGTCTGTCCGGGGATCTAGACACCTAAGCTTGAAATATCCTTACATACTATATAATAGAGTAATGTCGTAATTATTATTAAAATAATATGATCTAATTAATAAATTAGTTAGTAACCGAACAGTTAGATCGTCGAGGCAAATTGAGATATGAAACATAAAAGATGTTGAATTAGACTCATTCAGTAGACTTCGGTAGATCTAATTGAGATGCATTATCACCCAACCCAACTATACAAATAATAATGTTGATTAACTAAATATTTTCTAATTTGTTAAATTGATTAATTTCATTGTGAAATTAATTAAGATCACACAATGGGCCCATTTTAAAATTAAACATCCATGAAAATTGTTCTTATGTTTTTTATTTAATTAATTAATATTTGGTGCACGATATGAGACAAGTCGGATAAGTCCCAAATTGATAAAGTTCAAATCTTTTTATTGTTTAGGGTTTAGGGTTTAGGTAGTATTTTACCGCACACAATTCACAAACACACAAAACACAACCTAAATATCAATAATGGTACAAACTTTATATAAAAATCAAATTTTAACAATGATCTAATATGCAAAATATATTGAATAATATAGTAAATGAACAAAATCAGATAATTTACATGAACTAACAAGGATCTCCATGAAACAAATGCCAAACATGTAAAATAAAAAAGAAAAAAAGAAGAAAAAGTGTACCTGGAAGAAAGGGAAGAGATAGGGGAAGAAATGGGAGGAAAATGGAAAGAAATGGGGGAAGAAATGACGGGGAAAGAGACGGAAAAGGGGGAAGAGGGGAGTTGGGCGGTAGCCAAGGGATAGGGGAGAAAGGGGAAAGGGAAAGAAAAGGAGAAAAGTGTGGATGACTAGATTTTATATAAAAAAAAGCCCTAAATAGTCCCGCAATTTTCCACACAAGCACTTTGTGCAAAAGGCGTTGAGAGGGAGCCTTTGCGCCCTACACTTAGTTGTGGCAAGGAAAATTGTGGAGTAGAAAGAAAAGGGAAGGAAAGGGAAGAGATAAGAAGGAAAATGAGGCAGTCGGCTTCTAGAACAAGACTAGAACTCGAGGGTATATTGAGGATGCATGCAACGCCAATCTAATGTAACACACGACCCAAGGCAAACTAAACACCTGAAAGAATAAGGCCACGACTTGACAATTGAGGCCAACTGGATAATACTTAATGGCGGCCGTTCTCAATGCCCAAGTCCACAACACACAAGGACCCATTAGTGCCAACCCTATCAAATCGGATCGAAGACACGCTAACCGAGTCAAACCAAAGCCACATAGATCATAAAAATACTAGACCAATAGGCCAGGTTTTACATAATATATTTCTTGCAAGTGTTCTTGCATATTTTAGGGTAGTGGTAAAATAAGTAGATGTGAATCTATTTCAAGATGAATTCTTATCTATATTGTGAGAAGCTTTAATTTTGAACAAAAACTTTCACCATCAAAATGTTGTCATTTATTTTAACATATTTACCTCTTCTTTAAGGTATAACCTACTATTATTTTAATATGTTTTAAATCTTAGTAATACTTTCAACCAAGCATACTTAACTTTGGAATTCTGATGAGATCCAGCGCATTAGTGCTAATGTGGTTGTACCCTACCTAATGCTCTCTCTTGGCATCTATATATCGTATCAAACATTGCACATGTCTTCAAACTATCCATAGATCCCTCTCGAGGAAAGAGAAATAATGAAAGGAAAAGATCAAACAAGTGCACTTGACATTCAACCATCTCTAGTACTTCGCATAATTCCAAAGTTTTATAAGTCCGCAATGCTTCATTTTATCCAAGTGTTCAACGTAATCACAATAGTTCATAAATTTACTATAGGCCTCATTGGTTACTCCAATTCAACATCTTTGACCTCTATTGGAGATCTCTTTAAATTTTATTTATATTTTGTTAATTTTATTATACCAATTATGAGATCCTTCAACTTAGTTGTACATATAATACCTACTAGGGTAAGATCATGTTTATAAGTAAGAATGGACTCAAGATATTCAACTTAGTTAACCACTTTAAAGAGATGACTTAGACCCATTAGTTTGCACTTGGAGCTGGGTTGTTACAAATGACATCAAAGTAATCTGGTTTCGTGTTAGGTGAGTGGCTCAACTAGGGACATCAACTAGGCTAGTGGTCAGGAACTAGCAACACGTAAAGTGTAAGAATATAAAGGACAAAATTTTTGAAAGTGGTTGGATTGTGAGATTTCTCAACTTAGTTTCTGTAAAGATAGTAAAAAAATTTATATATATATGACTCGGTCAGGGAATGATTGAACGTTGGAAAATTATTATGATTAATTATATTATATGTTGTACCCGACAAAATATTATATATTTTTTCTTTACCCGGTTACCCAGTTAAATGAAATACGGGTGTTGGGATATTTTTCACATACCCTAGCCGTCCACCTCTACCCTAGGTTCACTATATTATTTTCCCAATCTAGATCTCCCACGATTTTCATTGAGTT